>PVKS010019687.1:0-37988 GCA_004027875.1 Aplodontia rufa
GATGTCTCTGTCATTCTTTGGTGTGCGATGTCTCTGTCATTCTTTGGTGTGCGATGTCTCTGTCATTCTTTGGTGTGCGATGTCTCTGTCATTCTTTGGACACGATCTTACTTTTTGGTGCAGCAAGATGTTCAGGTCCACTTGTTCTTTCCCCACCCAGCTCCTGGAGTTAGCTGTCTCCAAGGAGCTCAGGGTCCTTTGAGTGAAGAAGGGCAATTAGAAACTGGACTTGGGTGCTGTTGGGCTTACTGCTCTGTGCTATTTCTCAGGAGACAGATCTAGGCAAGAGGTGTCTGCTCACTCACACGCACAAGCAGCCTCACTCACCTCTCTCCACCATAGCCCACACTTCCACCCATGTCTCTAGTTCCAGTCTGGCACTGCTGGGTTCATCTGCTGACTCCCTCCTCATATTCACAGTTCCCTTCTCCAACAGTGCAGAAGTTGGCTCCTGGTTCACAGTGTATTTGTAGACTTTTTCAATCCTAGAATGTCAAAAAGTGATCTCTGAGTTACTAACCTTTGCAAAAAGAGAAATCTCAGATTGTAATTCATTATTGGAGTTCTTTTTGGTTTCACCTTAGGGCACACAGTCCAAACTTCAGATATTCCTTGGGTTAGTTCTTTTCCTCCCTTACTGTAACCACTTATTCATTTGAAATATAATTTGGTTCATTTTTTTCTTTTTGTATTCTGTTTTTGGCCTTCCCCAGTAGTATGTGGCTTTCTCCCTGCCTTCTTTCCTTCCACGTGAACCACTAACACCTTGAAAATTCAGGCCAAGCTCTATTCAGAAGTGCCCCCCCATTCCCTGCTGTGCCCCATCAGGAGCCCAGCTGCTTAACCTCTGCTCTTCCTTTCGTGTTTCCTTCTGGTCAGATGGGTGTTCTCTCATCTCCCTTCCTTCATAGAAAGTAGAACATTATAGATCCTATGCTGCAGTTGGCTTTTTCACTTAACAATATGTCCAATCAGGCCACAGCCGTCTGGGTCACCCTGTGTCCTTTCTCCTGGCCGCAGGATTGTCCATTGTGCTCCACTTTTTTGGCTGTTATTTAGGAACTGTACTATGCATCTCTAAAGTGCCAATGACAGCACAGACCTTACTGGGCCTCACTCCATTTCCTTTGTGACACATTGCTTGGAGGAGGAGACTGGGTTCAGAGTGGTGGTGTGGCCGTGTGCCTCACAGCCATAGGTTGGTCTTGGAGCTCGAGGTTAGGCCTTCTGGTGCCAGAGCTCAGGCTCAGGAGCAGGGGAGCCTTGGTACCTTAGGGCCCATGCTATCTTGGGTGTCATTCAAAATGCTCTTAGGGAAGAAGGGATAGAGAGCGTGAGATGTTTTCATAGCTTCCTTTCATTCATCTTTCTGAAATTTGTGTGTAAGTGTTTTATAAAGGTAGGATGTGTCAGTAGATGGTTGTATGCACACAATACGTCTTTAAATAGCAGCAATCTGTGATCAAAATAGTTTGGAGAGGGGCTGGAGCGGTGGCTTAGTGGTTACGGTGCTTGCCTTGCATCCACGAGTCCGTGGGTTCAAACCCCAGCATCAAATACACAGTGAAGTGTTGGAGCAAAGAAAGTCACATGAAAAACTAAATAAAATTGATTCTCTCTCTCTCTCTCTCTCTCTCACACACACACACATACACACACACACACACACTATCCCTCTCTCTTAAAAAAAATAGTTTGGAGACCACTGGAAGAGGAGCGCCCAGCTATCTTGGAGTGGAAGAACCTGGCGTGGCCTTACATTTGCAGCTGTGGGCTTGGATCCTTCCTGCCTTGCCCCAGGGGGCAACAGGCATGCATCCATTCATCTTTCGTGGATTTGGGCAGTGAAGCTCACGCTAGAGCAAGAGGGTACTGCCTGGATCTCAGGGCAGGTCTCTAGTCTAGATGGGGACCCTGGGGCTGAAGAGTGCTGAGACCTCTTGGGGAGGATGCTATGGGTCATCTGCTGAGCCATGGAGGTTGAGCTGGACTTGGGGGCAGTGGCATCTAAGTGCAGCAGGAGTATTCTGGTATGGACTCGGGGAGCAGGAGTTTGCTGCAGGCCCTCTGAGAAATTGGCGTGAGCAGACCAAGCCTCTGGGCCTCAGCCCTGCTACCTGTGAGGGAGAGTGGTGGCATCGCTTCTAGGGCCCTCCGCGCCTGCTCAGAGGCCAGGCGCAGGTGCCATGGTTCTCACCTCTTCTGTTGTCCCTCCACGTGTCCCTGGAATGCTGTCTGAGCCTTACCATGTGACTTTCTTGCCCTCAACTGGTCTCTTTTGCCCCTCAACCCCACAGGGGACATGCCTTGAGTTCAGAGAATGACAGTGCTTGGGGAGGTTGCACAGTTGATAGAGGCCAGTGAGGCCAGAACGCAGGCTGGCTGCCAAGGCGAGGCTCTACTGCGCCACAGACAGCCTGCTTCCCTTACTTAGAGTTCTCTTGCACTGAGAAAGGGGTTCAGTTTGCTTTAATGTTACTTTAATGCATTTTTGGAATTCATTTCCTTTGTTTATTTTATAGCAGTATAATTTGCAATGAAATAGTCTTACATTGAGCTCACATGCTTAATGGTGTTTTAATGGCATCTTAATGGTGTCTCCATGGACTTGCAGCCAGATACTTTTGTCATCTTACCTTCCCGCACAATGGCAGCCCGTGGCAGCATGGCTGTTGTGTGAACTGTGACCTGAGCCTCCCCCCAGGCCAGCTGAGCAGCTTGAGTCAGGTGCTCCATCCACATCCCTTGGGTGCTGAGGCCTCTGGGCAATGGGGACAAGGGGAAGTTGGTCTCCTCAGTGGCTTGGTTTCACATTGTCATGACATTGGGTCCTTCCACAGGGTGTTTTGTACCTGGCAATACCTGGCTGGCAGGTGTGCAGAAGAGAAAAGAAAGCCCGAGTCTCCCCCTTTGAGCCCTTCCCGCCCAGAAGGGGACCTACCTGTCCCGAGTGAGAGCACAGGCTCCCTGAAGGCCTTGGTTGGCTATGATGGCCCTGCTGTCAGTTGTCCCTGTGCCACACCATCTGCTGAGCCATCTGTTCTGCCTTTTTGTTTTGGGGATTGTGGCATAACAGTTAGTCTTGGCTGGTGGAGCACTGAAGGCCTTTTAGCCCCAGGTCTGTGCTGTAGCATGCGTGCCTCTTGTCGTGCATGCAAGCATGCCTGTGGATGATGGTGAAATGAGGGAGGAGAGGCCCAGCCCACATGTTGCCTTCTCCTGGAAGAATGCCCTGCTCATGGAGCAGGTGATCACCACCACCCAGCCTCGCCTTCTCTTGGGATGCCACAGCTGGGTTCAGCAAGACCTACAGGTGAGGTACCAGCATGGTGCCCAAGAGCACTGAGCCTCACTGCAATTGTGAGTTTCAGCACCCGAGAAGTAGTGCTAGTAGAGCCACCCAGAGCCAGGCTTAGACCCTGAGTTGGGTGGGCCCTTATTAGCTGCATGACTGTGGGCAGGGTGCTCTTGCCTTCCTATGATGGGTGGACCATATTCCCAGTCTGTAGAAAGTGGTTGTAGGGGTTTGAGAGTAGTGAGTGCGTGGCACCCACGTGGATACAAGTCTCTTTTGCCATTGTCTTGCTGCTGCCTGTTGTCCCATCCTGGCCCTGTCACCGTAGCCCCAGGGTTTTGCCTTTGAAGAGAGCAGAAGAGAAGAGAGAAGCCGCTTGAGTGCACTTGTCTACCCAGCTGCTCCTGGTCCCTGCAGAAGACTGAGGTCCTGGGCGCCTCCCCTGCCTTGCTTCCTCACCCTTTTCTCTCCTGACACACTGTTGTTTTCTCCAAAGAAGAGAAGTGGTTTGAGTTGGGGAACAAATCCCCAGGGCACCGTTTCACATGATTGTCCCGTTCCTAAACTTGAGTTAATCAGAATAAACAAAGTAGCAGGTCGATTTGCACAGGAGACAAGTATTATTCTGAAAATTATGTAAATATTGATGTGCTCTGGCGTTCTCGGTTTTGTTACTGGTGTCTGATTTCCGCGCCTTGTAATGAAGTGTAATTGGGAGAAGCTTTGCAAAGACAGGCAGCAGCCAGGTGATGCAAGTTGTTCAGTAAACTTGGCTTCAGTTCTTTCTTTCAACGGTTGCTTTAGAGGCCCTCCAGATTCCTTGTGATCTGGAGACAGCTGTCAGCCCAGGGAGGCTGTGACTCCTCCACACTGGCAGGATTCCGAAGAGGGTCACCATGTTGTCACTTACTAGGAAAGTGCGTTTATTGGCAGGGTATAGAATTTATGGGCTTCAAATGGATTTCAGCTTGAAGTTTTAGCCCTCTTGCTCCTGCCACTCTCAAGGCTATGAGTAAGGTTTTTTAATTAAGTCAAATTGAATTGAATGAGCTTTTATTGAACGCCCACTCTGTGCCAGACTCCTTAACCCTTGCGCTGCCCCATGTGGTGGCTGTGGGGAGCTGAACCAAGGGAGGCCCTGCACAGTTACGCCTGGGCCCAGCCTCTGCCTGCTGGGAGATCTGGGAGGTGGGGTCTGGAGCTGGGCCTGATTCTCAAGCTCTTTTCTCGGAGGCTTCCCTTGGAGGCCGATCTTCAGGAGACAGGTTGTGTGGCTTTGCGTGGTGTTTTGTTCGATCTTGTTTAATCTTCTCAACCAGCTTGTGAAAGTTAGTTACATTTCCCCCATTTCACATCTAAGGAAAGTAAGGCTTGGAGAGGTACAGCAGTATACAGAGGTTCACCCAGGGCTAAGAGGCAGAGCTGGGATTTGAACCCACATCTATCTGGCTCCAAAGCCTGAGTACCTTCTAGAGCCTCTGTGGGCCTGCACTTCCTCCAGCATATGACTAATGGACCTCCCACCTGTGAAAATGGCCTGGCATCGGTGGCTGGGGTGCCATTCTATGATGAGGATGAGGAACGTGTGGCTGGACTTCTGTTTCCTGGGTGCTTTCTGACTCTGTGTCCCTGAGGAGGGATGTCTTTCCTCCCTGACCCTCACTGCCTGGTGAGCGGATGACTTGGTGCAGTTGTTAGGGTTACAAGTAACATGTGGGAGGCCCTGGTGGTGTGTCAGGCTCAAGGTGGGCACTCCGTCAGAGTGCACCCCAGCTCCCACCCCTGTTTGGACACTGCCAGGAGGCCCCTGTCATTTCGGGTGGTGCTGTGCTGGTACAGGAGGCAGTTGGGAGCCCTTTGTGTTTAAAGGTGAAAGAAAGGATTGGCCAGATGGAGGGTAGCCATCAACCTGGCCTCCCCAGAGGGGCCCCTGCAAACCTGAGGACTCTCGGGCTGTCAAAAAAGTGTCATCTGGATTTCTCACCAGAGACCACTCTCTGGAAGGACAGTCAGGACAGTGGCCATTGCCTTGGGACACTTTCTGTGTTGGTGAGCAGGAGAAGTTGATGGTGGTCCCCGAGGAGCTGAGCCCGACTGGTCCCTTTGAGTGGCTGCAACTTGAAAACCCGTCCTGAGACAGCTGTAGGTTCTTCACACTCTCCGTTCTCTGAAGATGAAGATGATGTTGAGTGCTTCAGGTTTTGTAACAGGGCCTCCTGTTTTACGGCATGTTGTGAGGGGCACGGAGCGGGCAAGCACTGTGCTTTGGGCCATGCCAGATGTGCCGTTACAGACCCTGCGTCAAGGGTAGGACTCACTGTTGAACAGATGTGGACAGCAGAGTCATCCTCAAGTCACTCCTGATAAAGATAGAACACTTAATTTAGCCACATGTGCTGATTTCAAAGTGTTTACGGTGGTTCTGGGCTAGAAGGCAGCATTTTCATTTTCAGCATGACTTCTTCCTCCATGTGTTAAGTGTCAGTTATGCCAGGGTGGGGGTGTTTTCCTCTTGAATGCATTCGCACCTGGCAATTTGAATGTGTAGGAATTCCTTGATTGCAAAATAGCTACTCTCAAAACACAGCCAGGCAGCCTCCCTCAGGGAGCCCTTCGGCAGCAGGCAGCAGGGTGGCGCTAGATACCTGGCTTTGAGTCCCTGTGGAGGCATACCACTTCTCTGTTCTCAGTGCCGCTGCTCGCTCGTAGAGAGGGGCTATTGAGTGAGGCCCCCCTTAAGGTCTCAGGGGGCAGACAGGGCTGGCCAGCACAATGTGGCCTATGAGCCTGTGGGGCTGTGCTGAGCCCTGAGGGACAGGGGATGAAAAGACAGGCTGCTGTCCTGTCTCTGTGGAAGGAGCTTGGAGGGCCAAGGCTGCACCACACCCACCCTGCCAGGCACCATCACCTTCTGGTGACCGAGAGTGTCCTTCCTGGGCTTCATTCCATTCTCTTATTCAGGGAGAGTTAAAGGAACAGCCCTCAGTCAGGATTATTTGGGAGATCCATATTACTGATGATTATTTACGAAGGGACAGGCCAGGGGGAGGTAACCAGCTAGATTAATTCGTCAGCGAGGCAGCTGGAGGGATGTGTGACAATCGGACCAGGCTGTCATTTGGCCAGAGATTGTCTGTGCTGGGATTGTTCCCTCAGGATAGCCATGATGACAAATGTAATTGACATTTTTTATTAACCCTGAAATGATTAAAGAGGCTGCTGCCGAATTTGTGTCTAAGTCCCTGGTTGCTGGCATTTTGAGCGAGGACTTGGTATAGAGCCAGTAAACAGCCTTGTGTTTACTTCCTGCTCATCACTTTAATCAACCAAGGCAGACTGAGCTGGTCTTGAAACCAGGCCAGCAAGACAAGACTGTTTCCTGGTTTGGGTTTTCAGAACATTCTGGTACCAGCATCATGATGGACACATAGAAGGCACTCTGCTCATTTACCCACTTAGTCATCAAATGTTTGCTGAGTTCCTACTGTGTGCTAGGTCCAGGTGTCGGATGGGCCCCTTCCTCAAGGGGCTGTCAGCTCGATTGGTGTGCACAGGTGTCTAGGGGATGATTGCATGAGTATTCTGGGACAGGGCTGGGCTGTCCTCACTGCTGGGGAATAGGTAGATAGTGCAGGAGGCCATTTGAGCATTAAAGGGAGGGGTCTTCTCACCAGGCAGGTTTCTGGGCAGAGGCTGGAAGTGGGGGTCGGTGAGCTTGGCTCAGCGCTGTGCATGTCTGGGGTCCTCACAGAGAAGAGTGTGAACTTTGCTGCTTCCTAGCATGCCACCAGTTACTGAAGCTTTTGGTCTCGGTGTCCTCGTCTGTGGAATGGGGACAGTTAGTCTTCCCTGTGCTGTAGGGCTGTGGTAGGATGACATGACAATAGGACAAAAGCTCCCGATTGGCAGTAGCTAGCCACCCAGAACCTGTCCACCAAGCATCTGCTGTGGTGATGGGCAGAGGAGAGGAGGTGGTTGCTGCAGAGAGCAGTCCCAGAGCAGTGGCCACTTACTGACAGCCTTCTGCGTGTGCGTGCTAGCTGCAGTTCCCACACTGGTTCTCTGTTGAGTGTCTGATTTCCCTTTTCGTAGCTGGGAAGCCTCCTCTTGCCATTGGGAGCAGTGGCCAGGGTCACACACAGCTAGAGAGAGCAAAATGAGGGTCTGCACTAGGGCCACAGCTCTCAAAGGCTTCCTTATGGCAGTGCAGAGTCTGGCTGTGACCGTGGCCCAGTGTCTCCTCTAAGAGGAGTGGCCTGGGTGGCAGAGGGTGTTAGAATTGACCTGTCATAGTGACTGTGGGTTTGTCATCCTGTGCCCAAATGAACCAAGAGTTGAACACTTTCTGAATACCTGTTTTGAGGCCAGCCCTTTGCTGGTGGTACACACATTCACTCTGTCACTAAGGCAGCATTTAGGGGGCACCTACTGTGTGCCAGGCAGTCTTGTCAGGTAGTAGGTAGATAGCAGTGAAGCAGAGGCAGGGGTCCTGCTCCCTACTGGGGCTCCTGGGTTGGTGGGGAAAGAAAAAAAAAAGGAAAATGTGGGCTGGAGTGGTGGCTCAGCGGTTTCGGCGCTTGCCTGGCAGGCACGAGGACCCGGGTTCAAACCCCAGCACCACGTACACAGCTGAGTGTTGGAGCAACTAAGGCCATGTGAAAAAACTCAATAAAGTTGTTTCTCTCCTTCTCTGTCTCTCTCACTGTCCCTCTCTCTCTCTTTAAAAAAAAAAAAAAAAAAAAGGAAAATGTCACACAGTTAGCAGGTAGATAAGGAATCTTGCAGTGCTGGAATGGTGGGTGTCTGTCATTAGGACTTTGTATGCTGGACCAGGAGAAGCTACCTGGTGCCCCAACAGCACAGGCTTGCCAGGAGGTCAGTCCCTGTATCTCAGACCTGTTGCTTGGGAGTTTTTCCCATCGGTTTAATTTCTTGTTCTTCTAATTCTGTGCCTGGCAGGATGTTGCGGGGCAGTAATTTAATGGGAGTTTGCAGTCTGTAAAACAGCTGCTATTCTTGCGTACTGACGCATTGCCAATTTTTTCAGGGAAATGTCCACCCTGTTTCTTGGAACTTAGTGACATTACAGGGGAAAAAGTTTTATTTGATAACATTTTACCTGTCGGGTTGTGTGACTAATAGAAGCACAAATGGAAGCCATGTCTGAAAGCCATTTCTTTATGTGATTCAGAGAATTAGGATACAACAGTTATACCATGTGTGGGATTCATGAAGACATTAATGCCTAACAAAAAGAAAACATCTCAGTAAGTTCTGAGGCCTGGATGCCAGTTCTGATTTCAGCCTCCTGCTCTGCTCACCCGGACGCAGGTGTGCTCATTGAGTCTGGGGTGTCCTGGCTCAGGAGGGCCAGGATCTGCTCCGTGATGTGCCTTCACACCTGGGCTGTGCAGGGAGCAAGCCTGCCTGTCTTTGCTGCACAGAATGACCTCGTTAGGTTTGTAACATGCTGCAGCTGTGTGATCGCTGGATAAGGGACATACTTTTTTAAAAAAATTACACACCACATGCTTTTCCTTTCTTTATTTCTCTTTCCCTAAACTGACATAAAAAGGAGAGTCATACACGCACAAGCAGATGTCAAAATGACTGTGTGCTTTCCTCATCAGCTGGAAAAGCCACTGATGGAATCAATCCTGACACTGCTACTGTTTATGATAGATGCAGATTAGAGGGGGCGGGGCTGCCTGATCTCTTTTCCAGGATAGCTAAGCCTTAATTCAAAGGCAAATTGGGTTCTTCAGCTGTCACTTGGTTTCCCACCGATCCTGGGGATAAATATCATGGCTCCTGTTTCATCTTTCTTCTCTATCCTTTCCCCCAAAGCTCTTCCCCCTTTATTTTTTTCTCCACCCAGAACTCAACATTTCTCTGACAAAAGCATGCATTATTTAGAGCCTGTCGCCTCTTGAAGTTCTTTAATTACAGAATTAAACCAAAGTAATGACAGTTTAATTTGTTCTCTCATTAATTGGGACTGCTCTGGGCTGATGCGAAGCGAGTGCATTTGGAAGGCATGAGGAATGTTTGTTGAATGAGTGGAGCATGAGTACTAATAGTCGCTGTGGTTCTGCATGGGCGCTGGGCTAGGTGCTCTCTGCACATGCTCAGTTTGTCCACCCAGCTACCTCCAGGAGGGGCTGTTGCCTTCTCTGTCTTGCACTTTAGGATCTTGCCAGGTGAACCAGCGGAGCGGAAGTCCGCCCAGTTGGCCAGAGGGAGACTTAGGCCTGGAGGCAGGTGTCCAGCCCCTGTCCTGTCTACAGCCCCACTCAGATCTTTGGGGTCAAAATTGACACAGGAAGAAGGCCCAGACTGGGGCTCTGGGGCTGGGCCTAAGCTGCAGGCAGACGTTTGGTGCATTCCCTTGTGTGGCACGGCTCCTGGAGGGCAGTTTCTGAAGGCACAACAGAACCACTCGGTTTCTCCCACATGACTTTGGGGCCTGGAATCCCTTGTGTGCCAACCCTGGGATTTTGACCATGGGAGCGGAAGGCTGGCAATAAGAGCAAGTAGTCTGCTGTGCCTTCTGTGATGTCTTCTGCTCTGTCGCTTTAGCATGACCCTGGAAGTGGTAGGACAAGATCCGTTTTCTAACCATGAGAATGGAGGCCCTGGGACATAGTCATGTGTCAAGGGCATGTGGGTTAAAGAGGCAGAATGGGATCAGCCTTGGGGTCAGACTTTCAGGTATGTTAGGGAATAGGGCCTTGATGTCTTCCTTGTTCCCCTCCCTCAGGCGTCCTCTTACTAACCCTGTTCCTGTTCCCTAGCAGTCTCAGAATTCTTCCTTATGAGTTTTCCTAGGGAACTTTGGAATTTATAATTAATGCATTTCTCTGTAGCTAAGTCTGATGAATTTAGGGTTGGTGGATTTGGCTTCACTTTATTATTGTTTGTCATTGGAAAATTATGCAGACAAGCCACAGAACGAAGCAACTTATACTGCTTGGGATGCCTGGTCTACATGTTTTCTGGAAGAAGGAGAAGGTGGTGCTCCTTCAAGGTGGTGACTTTGGCTTTGCAGGTATTATGTGCTATGATGACTTAAAAAGAGTTTGAAACTGGTTTATCATAAACACTCATCTACAGCAAGAGGGCTTTAAAACTTACTTTTATAGAGATGAGATGGCAGCTCAGAAGCCACATAAGACAGGAAGGGGAGTGGAGGAAGGGCTCATCCGAGGGTGGAAGCAAACCCAAAGCTTCCTGGTGTGCTGTGGGAAGGAGGGTCCCAGGGCTGGAGCTGCTCATTTCTGGTCAGCAGGAAACTTCCAGGCACCTTTGTTCAGAATCTCCTGGTTGCGCCAGTGAGCTTCCAGCTTCTCTCCTGAGGAGCAGGTAGAGTTGTGTGGGCGTACTGGGGTGGAGGACAGCCCTGATTGATCCCATCCTGCATTGGCCCCCTGGCCTCGCAGTGTTTGGAACAGTTGAGGTTCAGAATCCTGTGATTCTGACTCAGCACCCCCTCTGTGATGATGGGGTTGGCCCCGGGGGTTGCAGGTTCAGGTAGGGGGTTTTAGGTCGTAACTGAAAGGAAGGTTCCAAGCTGACAGGTTAACTGCTGAGTTTGATACTTGCCCCAGACACTATGTCCCCTTGGGTATTTCAGCCCTGTGTCCCACCTTCCTCCTCATAGGTGGGAAGGGGGCCATGAGGCCATCAGAGTGGAGATGCTGTGGGGCTTCATGAGCCCCTGGGGTCCTCAGAGGGTGTACACAAATGACCCAGAGCCAAGATTCATATGTTGTTGGCATTGAGGGTCAGAGTCGGAAATAGTGAAGAGGTCACAGCTACTGGGAAGCCAGCCGGGAGGCCACACAGGCTGGCAGTGATTCATTTTAGAGAGCAGCTTCACATTTAGCTAGTGGTTGTGCTCTTTCCTCTTTTCAACAAGTTGGGGGCCATGTACAGTATCTGAAAACTGTGGGCAAGTGTGCAGGATGGACAGACAGAGTCATTGACGGACAGCTGGCCTTCATGATCAGAGTGGTCATGGTGACTGACACCTGGCTCTTTATGGACCTGTGGGGCCCTCACGGGCAGGAGTGTTGTTGCTGCCAGCACAGGTGCTGAGGAAGGGATTTCCGCCTGCAACACCCACGTAGTGCCAAGCAGCTGCTGTCAATTACAGGCTGTGAGACCACAGAAATCATTGACTTGGGTGCTAGAGACTTAGTGTCATCCCATTACATAATTCTTTTTAATCCTTTGGAATCACTTGTTAAACTTTTATAGGAAAATAATTTTGAGCCTGCTGAAGTAATATAATTATACAGACTAACCACTTTTGGAATTCGGGGGACTCCACTTATAAATGAACACCAACAATCTGTTCAAAGTACAGTTTGTTAGGGAACAACTTGTGTTCAGGCTGCAGGAACCCAGACCTGGGCAGAGCTTGGGTTCTGGGGCGTCTCCAGTGACCTGGAGACGCTTTGGCTGGTGCTTAGCTTGCCTTTTTAGAAATGATTAGATTTAGGGATTGTTCTATAGAAATGGACTAGGCACCCACAAATCTGCTCCAATTTTATTTTTGGACACCCACCTGGAGCCCACGAAGATAATTGCTGGTGAGTTGGCAGCTGCACTGGACAGCAGAGGAGGAACTCTGTTGGTGGCATGGACGTGCCAGCCCCCCAGTGGAGAAGGGCCTTGCTCTTTGCTGTGGTCTTGGATTTTTTCTCCTTCTTTGAGTGGGACAGATGGGGCAGCTCAGAGGACCTTTGGCTTGCTTTTCAGTTGTGGTTTAGGGCAATCTGGGCAGAGGTGTTCATCCTGCTGCCACCTTAGGCCTGGGTGCTCTGGGTTTGGTGAAGCCTGATGCAGTGACTTGGGGTGGCATCCAGCAGGGTGGGGAGGGCAGCAGTGCCTGCAGAATAACATTTCTGTGGCCTAATGATTTTCAAAAAGCATTTGCGAGTTTGAGGTAATGCATTTCTCAGATTCAAGCAATTTACTCCTTCCCACTGTGCTGAATCGGGTTGTTAAATCCTCCTGCTATATGCACGTCACTGTTGGCATCAGGGGAAGATGGCCAAGTTCAGGTCCCCTACCATATCTGTGCTCTCCTCTTCTGGAACTGAGGCACTACTGTACTTTTGAAAGCTGGAAAGCGTTAATTGAGGAAAGTAGAGTGCTGGATCGTGTGTGGTGTGCAGGTGACACGTGTGCACAGATGAACAGGGAAGCTGCGCCCAGGCCCTCAGCAGTCCCCTGAGTCCGAGTGTGAGGCTCAGGTCCAGTATCACCTGCTGTCCAGCACCTTTCCCCACTGCCCAGGGTTTTAACACCTGGCCAGCTGAAAAGCACCCCAGGAGGAGAAGCATGTGGGTTCTGGCCCAGAGTTCTTGCCGCCTTTCTGCTTGGAGCCCATCTCTTGTCTGTGACATGTTCAGTTATACTACCTCAGAGGGGTGAGAGGGGCTGTAAAGGTTCTGTCACCTGTGTGAACACCTGGCATTGTGGGGCATGTGGAAGTTTAGATCAGGTGGCCATGGTTGTGAGAGGTGCTCACAATCATCTCTTATATACTGCTGAAGAACTGAGGCGGGAAAGCAGGGGACTCAAGGCAAGACCCCACAAAAATGCCAGTGACACTCTGTGCAGCTATTTATTTCTTGTAATGGCTTACAATTCAGCTGTGATAGTTTACAGTTTAGCAAACAATAAATCATTAATAATGAATACCTTGTTTATAGTTTTTTTAGTCTGAGCAACTATTATCTTTTATATTTATTTTTTATTAAGAAATTTATTTGTTGAATAATCAAACATGCTTCTAACGAAACATTATAATATGTATATATATAAATTCTGAAAATTAGATTTACCCCCTAGAGCCCCCCTCCAATTACCCATCTTTGTCCCTCCTCTCCCTCCCCCCAATACACCTCTACAAATGTCTTAGGTTGTGTGTCACTACACCTTTTCCGGATTTAAAACATGAGAATTGACCACCTTTCACAATGGCCAGGGTCTAGCTCCAGCTTCCACAGATGAGTGAAGACATTCGACCCTTGGTTCTCTGGGTTATGCTGACTTCACTCAGCATAATTTCTTCCATAGCCATCCATTTACTTTCAAAGGCTGCAATATCATTGTTTCTAATAGCTGAGTAGAACTCCATGGTATATATGTACCACAGTTTTTGGATCCATTCATCCAGTGAGGGACATCTGGGTTGTTTCCGTAATTTAGCTATTGTAAATTGAGCTGCTATGAACATGGATTTTGCTGTGTTGCTGTAATGTGCTGATTCTGAATCCCCTGGAAAAATACCGAGGAGAGGAATAGCTGGATCATATGGTCAAAAAAACTAGGGCTCATCCCTAGTTTTTTTGAGGATTCTCCACACTGCTTTTCAGAGGGGCTGTACCAGTCTGCAATTCCACCAACAGTGTACTAGTGTACCTATCACTCTCCAACCCTTCCAGCATCTATTATTGTTTATTTTCTTCATTTTTGCCAATCTGACTGGCATGAGGTGAAATCTTAATGTAGTTTTCATTTGCGTTTCTCTGATTATTAGTGATTTAGAGCACATTCTCATGTATTCATTGGCTTGATCAATGTCCTCTGTTGAGAAGTTTCTGTTTATGGCTCTTTGGCCCATTTATTGATTGGGTTGTTTGTGTTTTTGAAGTTGAGATTTTTGAGAATTTTGTAGATTCTGGATATGAGACCCTGTCAGAAGAATCACAGCCCATGATTCTCTCCAATTCTATAGGAAACCTCTTGACTATTTTGATTATTTCCTTGACAGTGCAAAAGCTTATTAGCTTTATGACATCCTATTCACTGATTTTTGATTTTACTTCCTTCACTTTAGGAGACATGTTGAAAAAGTCTTTGTTTACTCCCAAATGCTGAAGTGTTGGATCTAATTTGTCTTCCATTAGTTGCAAGGTAGCTGGTTTAATTCCTAGGTCCTTGATCCATTTTGATTTGATACTCATGTAAGGCAAAAGATATGGGTCTAATTTTAACTTTCTGCAAGTGGCTGTCCAGCACCATTTGTTGAAAATGCTATCTGTCCTCCACGTAATATTTTGTCCCCCTTTGTCAAAAATCAGATGCTTAAAGATTTGTGGGTTTGTTTCAGGGTCTTCTATTCTATTCCATTGGTCTTCTTTCCTATCTTGATACCAGTACCATGCTGTCTTTGTTACTACAGCTCTAAAGTATAATTTTAGATCTGGTATAGCAAAACAGCCTGTTTCGTCTTTCTTGCTAAGTAATGTTTTGGCAGTTCTGGGTTTCTCATTGTTCGAAATGAATTTGAGAATTGCTTTTTCTATATCTGAAAAGAATGACATTGGTATCTTAATAGGGATTGCATTAAATCTATATAGAGCTTTTGGCAGAATGGCCATTTTTTTTTTTTTTTTAAAGAGAGAGGGACAGTGAGAGAGACCGAGAAAGGGAGAAACAATTTTATTTAGTTTTTCACATGGCCTTAGTTGCTCTAACACTTAGTTGTGTACGTGGTGCTGGGGTTTGAACCCGGGTCCTCGCGCTTACCAGGAAAACTCTGAAACCGCTGAGCCACTGCTCCAGCCTCGGCCATTTTTATTATATTAATTCTGCCTAACGGAGAACATGGAACATCTTTCCATCTTCTTTGGTCATCTTGGATTTCATTCTTCAATGTCCGATGATTTTCGTTGTAGAGATCTTTGATTTCTCTCGTAAGGTTAATTCCCAAATATTTTATTCTTTTCGAAGATATTGTGAATGGGACTGATATCCTAATTTCTTCATCTTCCCTGTTATTGTTAGTGTATAGAAAAGCTATTGATTTATGGGTATTGATCTTGTAGCCTGCCACTTTGCTAAATCTGTTTATAAGTTCAAGCAGTTTACTGGTGGAGTTTTTTGGATCTTCCAGATACAGGATCATGTCCTCAGCAAAAAGGGAGAGTTTGACTCCCTCTCTTCCTATTATTATCCCTTTGATTTCTTTCTCTTACCTTATTGCTCCAGCTAGGGTCTCAAGAACAATATTGAATAAAAGTGGTGAGAGCGGACAGCCTTGTCTTATTCCCGAGGTTAGTGGAAATGGTTTAGTATTATACTAGCCAAGGATTTAGAATATATAGCCTTTACATAGTTCAGAAACGTTCCTTTGATCCCTATCTTCTCTAGAGTTTTAAGCATAAAAGGGTGCTGAATTTTATCAAAGGCCTTTTCTGCTTCGATTGAGATGATCATATGTTTTTTGTCCTTGATTCTGTTTAAGTGGTGAATTACGTTAATTGTTTTGTGTATGTTGAATCAGCCCGGAGTAACTCCATTATCTATCTTTTTTAGATGTCCCACATCTCTATTTTTAAGAGTCTATATCCTTTACCTAATCATAAATTCAAGTTGTATAATGTCTTTATCTCTCTGCTCTCCAGATGTCCTACACCCTTTATCCAAGTATGAACTCCTATTTTTGAACAATATTGTTATCTTCACATGGGAATTAGACCACAGGCATTCCTGTTATGGTCTGAGATCTCAGGCGTTCCTGAGAGTTTCATCCCATGACTATGACTTCATCCTCATATGTTAACCCTTCAGTAAACTTGCTCTTATTCCGTCATATATATTATTCTACACATGGGTTATTACAAAGATGCATGCATTTCTTCGTCTCACAAAACACTGAAAATAACATAATGGGGGAGATGGAGAACCAGGGCTGTCCGCCTTGCAGCACGGTCCCATTGACCACTTTAGTGACCGTGTGGCCACTTTTCCCTCATCCCAAGGAAGGGGGATGCCAGATGGCCACCAGGTCTTTACCAGGTGGTGTGTGGTGCCAAGGGAACATCCCCACCAGGCCTGGGGAAGTTGGGAGGGCTTGGAGGAAGGAGCATCTCACCTGGGACCAACGAGAGAGCTGGAGACAACCAGGTGTGGGGACTGTGCTTCAGGTAGAGAGAATGGCATGCGTGAGGCTGCGGATCGTGAAGAGCACAGTTAGAAAGGTTGTGCAAGGACGTGGGTGACGAGAGGGGGCTGAGCAGGGCAGTGGCCCCTGTGCCCCACTGACTGCACTTTCCTTTTACAGCCCTCACTGAGCCCAGTGTGCTCATCCAAAGCCCAGTGCTGGTGATGGTCTCACCGGTGAGGCTTGGAGATGTCTCTTCACTGGGCCTCTCGTGGCATTCTGCACATGGAAAGAGCACTTCCAGCTCCAGCAGGGTGGGCCTGCTTCACAGTGGAGAACCTGCCCACAGGCTACCCTGGAAGGCCTCCTCAGGGACCAGAAGGAGCTGGCACTGGCTTGTGGTATTACCATGGCAGCAGGGCCGGAGTGCCCGTACTTTCCTGCAGTGGCCACCTCTGTTCTGTCTGAGTCCTGCCCTGGCTGGCTGCTTCACAAGTCAGGAGGCCTGTTCCTTAGGATGTGGCTGCATATGACATAAGAACCCAGGGCCCCACCCACACTGGGCCTTCAGAGGAGTTAAGCTGGAGGCCATCAGAGCCAAGGCAGGCTGTGCTCGGCAAGGGGTATAGCTCTATACCCAGCACTGGCCCCTCCAAATCAGCCTTGTTCAAGGAGCCCCTTTTCAGCACTTGAGAGGAACATCCCTTACACACACACACACACACACACACACACCCGTGTGGAAGATGCAAATGGGGACATTAAAGCAGCTCCGGTGCTGGCCTGGGTGGGCGTGTGCCATTGCTTCTCAGGGTGGCCCATGGTGTGGTGGTAGGAATGGAAAGGCCCAGGTTGGAATCTTCCTGCCTCTTATGACCAGATTCTTGCCCCCTGCACCTGCTGTACCCTCCCTACTCAGCCACTCTCCTGCCCCATCTGCACTGTAGTCCCTGCCTGGGTCCCAATGGTTCCCCCAAATTCACATCCTATGTGACCAAGGTTCACTGGTTTGCTGCCACCAGGCAGGCCCTGCCTGCACCCTACTCTCTGGATGCCCTCTCTGCTGGTCTCACTGTGTTATTCTGACTTCTCCTAGAGTAGCCAGAAAGCCCTCTGAAACGAAAGTCTGATTATCACTTTACCTGATACTTAAAACCCCTCAGTAGCCTCCCCTTTTAATGGAAGAGAAAACATGGAAGACCCTGCCCATGTTGGCCAGGCTCTGTGTAACTCATGCTTTGCCCACACCTGTTGCTCTGTTTCTTCACCCAGGGCTCCAGCCATGCAGGCTGCCAGTTCCTCTGGCCTGTGCTGCTGTCCCCTCCACAGGTCTCACCCACACCCCCACTGCCTGAGATGCCTGGCTCTCCATGTCTGCCACTTCCCTCAGCAGGAGCCTGCCTCACTGCTCAGGAAGATGGTGGGGATCAGTTTCCCCTGAGCCCACTTCAGTGCTTCCACAGGGCTTGTCGGAGCCATGAGAGTGTTTGCTGTTGCTCTTCTAGGCTTTCATGAGTTCTTCTGTTCTCTGGCTGTTCCAGAGTGAGCAAAGTTCAAGGCACTTAGTGGACCCCGAGGAAATGTCTGCTGAATGACCCCAGTGGGTGAGTGAGGGTCACCTACTTTTTCTTAGAGAGAAAGGATCAATTTTATTTCATTTTTCATCTGCTATTTGTTTTTCTTTTTTCTTTCTTTTTTTCTTTTTATAGAGAGGGATAATGAGAGAGAGAGAGAAAGATAATCACTTTTTATTTAGTTTTTCATGTAGATTTCATTGTTCTAATAGTTCGTTGTGTACATGGTGCTAGGATATGAACTCATGTCATTGCATATGCCAGGCAAGCAATGTAACTTCTGAGCCACTGCTCCAGTCCCTGGTGTTTTTCTGATATGTAGTTGTGTATGTGGTGCTGGGATTCAAACCTGGGTCCTTGCACATGCCAGGCAAGCACTGTACTGCTGAGCCACCACTCTAGCCCCTCACCCACTTTTTCTGAGCCTCTGTTTCCACATCTACAGAGTAGAGATGATGGCCACCCTGGTGGCCCTGCAAGGGTGAGGATTGCATGTTTGCAGTTTGGAAAAACGCTGTGGAGTGCAGTGCATACGGAGAAACATAAGGGTATGATATTTTTTGTTGCTCATTCTACAAGGCCACAGCCTTTCCTCTCCCCCAGTTAATGAGGAAAGGAGTTCTTAGGGTAAAAGAGTAGGGGCAGTCCAAAACTCCGTTTACTCTCTATTTTGGACTAAGCACAACATGGAGGAGAGAGGCCTGTGGCCAGGGAAAAATGGAATCCGTAAGGATTCCTCACCCATCCACCTATCCATGCAGCCAGCCACCTCTTTACCACCTGCCATCCACCCCTGCATGACCTGCCCATCTGTCCATCATCCATTACGCATGCCTTCGTCCATCTTGGATGCCAAACTCTTTTCAAGACACTGGGGAGATAGAAGTGAATAAAACGGGCAATAAATAGTGTCCTTCCCTCATGGAGCTTATGTTTAAGCAAAAGAAAGAGACAGCAAACAGATAGACAAAATGAATAAGCACAGAAGTAGGAGGAAATGTGCTGAAGAAAAGTGGAGCTGGCCATGCTGAAGGCAGGTGTTGGGAGCTTGTGGCGAGGGTGTGATCTGGGCATATCTCTGCACAGCAACCTGAGTGAGCCGGTGGCTGTTTTGAGCAGAGCATTCTAGGCAGGGAGAACAGGTGCATGGTCCCTGTGGGGAAGATGCTTTACGTGTGAGGAGTGGACAGGAGGCTGGTGCAGCTGGAGTGGAGTCAGGGTAGACAAAGTGGGATTTATTCCTGTACAGTGGGAAACCCTGGAGCGTTCTCAGCAGGGATGAGATGTGCCCTGACTTCTGGCTTTGAGCACCCTGTGCTTGCCTTGTGGTAGTAGATTGTGGGGCGACAGTGGGCATCGAGATGCTTTTTTTTTCCCCAAAAAAATTTATTCTGGAAAAAGTCACATATCGTTTACCATCTTAATCACTTTCAAGCACAGAGCTCATTGGTACTAAGTACATTCAGATGGGGTATGAGCAGCCCCAGCTCCCATTTCCACAAGTTTTTTTTTTTTTTTTTTGATAAAACTGAGACTCAGCTAATTGGCTAAGGCTGTTGCAGCCACGCAGGGAGAGGGGAGGACAGTGGCAGCAGAGTTACTGAGAAGTGGTAGGATTAGGGACACCTCTCAAAGACAGCGCCAACAGGCAAGGGACAAAGGGCATAAAGGAGGATTGCAGCACTTGGGACAACCAGATTAGGAGATAGTGATTCAGTGAGGGAAGTCACCATGAAACAGTTAAAAGGCTGTCAGAGGAAGAGGGGTTCATCTAGCTTTGAATTAGATTACTCCAGAGTGCAGGATTAGGAGCCTTGGCTGGACCATGGCGGGCATTGCAGGTGGAGATAGAGCATCAGAGGTTGACCCTGCGTATTCTCGAACCGCACTGCCTGGGACAGATAAGCTCTTCACCTGCATGGTGAGCTAATGAGGCTGGTTTCACAGGGTTCTGGTGAGGACGGAGGTAATTCTTGTGAAGTACATCAAAGCATTCCTGCCTGAGTAAGTCTCCACCATGCAAAGGCTGACACCTGGAAGGCTGGCACCTGGCAATGGAGGCAGGTTGATCGATCTCGTCTCAGAGTAACATTCAGGATTGTAATGGTTTCAAAAAGGGACTGGCTACTTCTTGGACTGTACCCCTCCATTGGGCCAGTCTCCTTGCTGCTGGGGGCCCTGTGGCTGCTGGGCAATGGTTCCCACTCTGGAGGAGGTGTACCTGGTGACCTCCAGGTCCCCACCTTCAGCTCTCCTTGCATTCCTCAGCTCTTCATCCTTTTTACGGTAAGAAAACTCTTCTCTGCCCTTTTGTATCTTCTGTTGACATTTAAAACTCCTTTCCTTTGTTCTGACCTTATTGAATGGAGAGAATGATTTCTTGGAATTCTCTGTGTAATTAGTTCATGTACTTACAAATTCTGATCAAGTTTCTCCTCAACCTTTACGTGAGAGATCTTGCATCTCTTGACATAGAAAATATTTTAGGAAGCACTTCAGAGGACAGTGCAGCATGAAAATGCTGCTTTTGCCCTTGCTGTTTCTACAAATGCGAGCCCCCTTATCACCCAGGCATCTGCCAGGGTTCCTGACTTTTGGAACGAATGAAATTGGTTAAACCCTCTATACCATGTGTGTTAAAACCCCCTGGGCTTCCCAGCTCTCCAGGTTTTGGTGGAGCTGGGGGGGCAAGGGAAGTGCCATGGGGAGGATCATTTCTTGTAGTCCATCGCTAGTTTATGTCTGTAGGGATTGAGTGTGGTTTGTCAGTCACCACTGGCTTTCCTCTTACCTATGACACAGTGGACTACCCACAGACCAAAAACTCTGATCCCCTCACTCTTCTGAATTTTCCTACCAAGATGCTGGATGTGGGGAAGATGTTTTCTGAAGTAACAAGGTAATAGGGTGTATATATAGCAGACACAAGGGAGGAGGTGGAGTGGAGTGTTACTCACCATTGCTGCATGACAGGTGCTTAAAAGTGGGTCTAGGGCTAGAGTGGTTGCTCAGCAGTTACAGCATTTGCTGACATCTGCGAGGATCTAGGTTCAAACCCTAACACCACATATACAACAAAGAATCAGAGCAATGAAAGCCACATGGAAAACTAAATAAAATTGATTCTCTTTTCTCTCCCTTTCTCTCACTGTCCCTCTCTCTTTAAAAAAACCAGTTGGGTCTAGCTTCCAGAAGTGAAGTAGGCCCAACAGACTAACCCTCCCTTTGCCAATAACAACAAGCTCTGCATAACGATTGCCATAATACTTGAAGGTACTGGACAACAACTAAAGCAGGAAGAAACCAGATGGGTTTGTCTTAGGAGAAGGATATGGCACTGGGTGGGTTTGCTATCTTCCTATTTTCCTGCCTGAGCAGTGTTCCTGGTCTAAAGAACCAGAGGGCAGAATTTGAGGTGACCACAGCACCTTTAAAGTAAGGATGAAAATATTAGGAAGAAAAAGTCTGAGAGAGTGAGCCACAAGTTTATTTTTTTAATCTACTCTATCCACATTTCCAGATGGCTCCTGAATTCAAGTGTGGGACAGACTTATTCTGTGTAGTTCAACTAAGGCGGAGGTATCTCAATAGCACTTTCTGAGGGGAGGGATAGAATTTGAAATTTGAGTAGAGCTGGGTTAGTTGCTTGATGTTTTTTTTTTTAAAATCAATATTCTTCAAAGGAGCATAACACAATCTAGAGTTAATACAATACACATTTTGTAGTGTCCAATATTCTATCCAAAATTACTAGCTAAACCAAGGAACGGGAAAGGGGATTCATATTCAAGAAAAATGCTATTGCGAGTGGTAGCACATGTCTTTAATTTCAACTACTTTGGAGGCTGAGGCAGGAGAATCACAAGTGTGAGGTTAGCCTCACAACTTAGGAAGACCTTGTCTCAAAATAAAATTTAAAAAAGGACTGGTGATGTAGCTCAGTGGTAGAGCACTTGCCTAGCATGTGTGAAGCCCTGAATTAAGTCCTCAGTAACACACACACACACACACACACACACACACACGTGTGTAGGCACAAGAGGTGGAGAGGAGAGAAATGTAATCTTATCCCCATAATGATGCAGATGTTGAAAATTAGCAAACAAGTGTTTTAAAACAGCCATCACAGATGTGCTTGAGGGAACAAGGGAAAAGTTCACACCAAGTAGAAATACAGGAAATCTCAATAAAGAAATAAAAACTAAGAAAAACAAATGGAAATCCTAGAACTGAAAAATACAGTATCTGAAATTAAGAATCTGTCACTTGGATTACATAGTAGAATGGAGATGACAGAAGAGAGTCAGTGAACTTGGTGGTGATCAGTAGAAGCTATTCAACTAGAAAACAGAGAAAAAGAAAAGATACTTAGGGACTTGTAGACAGTATTGAAAAATCTATTTGTTTTTCAAGTAATTGGAGTTCCATAAGGAAAATAAAGAAAAAAAAACATTTTTAATTTTTTTTTTTTTTAGAGAGAGAGAAAATGAATCAGTCTTAGTTTTTCATGTGGCTTTCATTGCTCCAACACTTTATTGTGTACATGGTTCTAGGGTACAAACCCTGCTCCTCGCACATGCCAGGCAAGCGCTGTAACCACTGAGAAACCACTCTAGCCCCACAAAAAGCAATTTTCATAAATAACATCAGAAAAAGCTTTCAAATATGGTAATATATATATATTTATAGAGTCTAAAGAAAAAAATACTATGCAAACACCAAACAGGACAAATATAAAGAAAAGCACACCCAGGCATATCATAGTCAGACCTCTGGAAATAAAAAATAAAGAGAAACTCTGGAAATCAGCGAGAAATGGATATCACATGGAGGAAAATAACATGAAAGCAATGACTTCTCATCAAAAATTATGAGGTCCAGGGACAATGGACTGGAAACCTTACCGTGTTGATTGAGCATTAAAGCACGGTAAGCTAATTCTGTGTCCTTCATGAATAAAAGTGAGATTCAGACATTTTGGATAAATGAAAACTAAGCGAGAATTCATCTCCAGCAGGTGTGTATCTCAAAAACAGCTAAAGGAAGTTCTTCAGAGTGACGGAAAGTGATGCCAGGTAAGAACTCAGACCTTCAGCCAGGAGCAAGGAGCACAGAACAGTGAGAATGTGGGAAAATACAAAAGACTGTTTTTCATCTTAGATTAAAAAGAATACAGGTGGCAGGTCCTGGAGGTGGTCTGCTGAGCTTGGGCCCTCTCCTGGCCAGCTGCCAAGGGGGCCCTGGCCCCGGAGAGCGATAAGCTGTGGTGGCGCCACTCCAAAGTCCTCAGCTTTTGAAGGAAGATGGCGAGCTGAAGGGAGGTGACTTTTCCTGTGGCTCCAAGTCTGGATGGGAAAATCCCAATTCATCTTCAGTTTCTCGAGGCTTACATTTCTTCCTTGACTGGACTGGCAGCTGTTAATCTGTTCTTCCCAAGTAGCACCCCAGCCCAACGAAGCAGAGGCATAAGAAGCTCCAATAACCCTTACAACAGTAGTACACATTTTCGGTCTTCAAGTCACATTCCCTGTATCTGAAAATGAGGAAAAGGGGTCATAACTCCCATCCTCACCCTCACAGCTCCCCATCCAAGGACTCCATGGCAGGGGTCCTGGATGAAAACCAAGAAAAATATATCAACATTATGATTAGTAACTCAATCAAGGAGCTGAAAGAAGAATTAAGAAAAGAGATCAGAGATCAGTTTCAGGTGATGAGAGACAACTTTCATAAGGAAATAAGGGAACAATTCCATGAAATGAAAGACCATATTTATAAAGAGTTAGACACCCTGAAGAGAGATGTAGCAGAGCTATCAGAATTGAAAAATACTGTCAACCAAATCAAATCCTCACTAGAAGATACTAACACCAGAGTAAACTCAACAGAAAATAGAACCTCAGCTCAGGAAGAACGTACATCAGATAATGAAGACAGGTTGAGCAATGTTGAGTTCAAGGAGGACAGACAAGAAAAGAAACTTATCATGCATGACCAGAACTTCCAAGTAATATTTGATGACATGAGAAGAAATAACATGAGAGCATTTGGACTGGAAGAAAACATTGAACAACGAACAGGGGGCATAAAGAACATATTAAATGAAATTATTAAGGAGAACGTTCCTCATATCAGGATTGACCCAGAATACTATATCGCAGATGCCTATAGAACACCAAACAGATCTAACCAAATGAGAAATTCACCAAGACATATCATATATAAAATGATTAACAGAGAAACTAAAGAAAGCAGCTAGGGAGAAGCCCCAAGTCACTTTCAGAGGCAGACCAATTAGAATCACTATGGATTTTTCAGATCAGACAATGAAGGCCAGAAGAGCTTGGAACAATATTTTTCAAACCTTGAAAAAAAAAATTTCTAGCCAAAAACAATACACCCTGCAAAACTCAGCTTTAAATGTGATGAAGAAATTAAATACTTCAATGATAAATTCAAGCTAGCAAGATACATGAAAACAACCCTGCATTACAGAATATTCTCAAGGACATTCTTCCTTCAGAAGAACATGCTAATAATTCCCTAAACCTCTAAAAAAGAGAGTATCTATAATTAAAATATACACCAAAAGAAACCCAAGATGGTGCAAAACAGAGCAACAATCACAGTCTGGGACTCAGATTCCCACATCTATTCTAACTCGAATGGTCTCAGTGCCCCAGTGAAGAGACACAGATTGGCTTACTGGATCAAAAAACAAATCCAACAATATGTTGTCTACAAGAGACACACCTTACACTCAAAAATAGACAGACTGAAGGTGAAATGTTGGCAAAATATCTATCAGACCTGTGGCCCAAAAAAGCAAGCTGGCGTGGTGATCCTAATATCTGATAAAGTTAATTTTGACCCAAAACTACTCAGAAAGGACAAAGATGGACACTACATCATACTAAAAGGGACAATTCACCAAGAAGACTTAATGATAATCAACATTTATGCCCCCAATCACAATTCCTCCAAATATATGGAAAAAATACTCAAGGCCATTAAACCCCTCATTGATCTAAACACAGTAATACTAGGGGACTTCAATACACCATTATCAACATTGGGCAGATCATCAAAACAAAAAATCAACAAAGATATCTCCAATCTGAACATCTCTATTAATCAATTGGGCTTAACAGACATCTACAGAATATTCCATCCTAAATTGGCTGAATTTACCTTCTCAGGAGCTCGCGGATCCTTCTCAAAAATAGACCACATGCTAGTCCACAGAGCTAACTTAACAAATTCAATAGTTGATATAGTCCCATGTATTCTGTCAGACCACAATGCCATGATCTTAGCAATCAAGAACAAGAAAAACAACAGAAGCTACTCTAATACACGGAAATTGAATAACACCCTTTTAAACGAAGAATGGATAAAAGACCAAATGAGATCAGAAATCAAGAAATTCTTGGAAATGAATGAGAATGATGAAATGACATATTGAAATCCCTGGGATAGTATGAAAACATTCTTAAGAGGTAAATTTATAGCACTGAATGCATACATCAAAAATCTGGAAAGAGCCCAAATAGTCTATGCTCCACCTCAAACTCCTACAAAAAAGAGGAACAACTCAGTCCAAAAGCTAATAGAAGACAGGAAATAACTAAAATCAGAGCTGAAATTAATGAAGCTGAGAACAACAACAACAGCAACAACAACAAAAAAACAATACAAACTATCAACAAAACAAAGAGTTGGTTCTTGAAAAAATAAACAAGATCGACAGACCCCTTGCCAACCTCACCAAAAAGAAGATTGAAATGAAGCAAATCAAAATCAAAGACAAAAATGGAGTTGTCACTATAGACTCAACCAAAATCCAGAAGATTATCAGAACTTATTTTGAAAATTTACACTCTACCAAGTTTGATAATCTAGAAGATATGAACATATACTTGGCCACATACGACACCCCCAGATTAACAACGGAAGGCATTGAAAATCTAAACCAACCTATCTCAGGTTCTGAAAATTGAAGCAGCAATAAAAGGTCTTCCAAAAAAGAAAAGTCCTGGACCTGATGGATTCACAGTAGAATTTACCAAATTTTTACAGAAGAATTAACACCGATCCTCAGCTTTTTGATGAAATTGAAAGGGTTGGAGCACTACCAAATACTTTTAATGAAACAAATATAACAGTGATACCAAAATCTAACAAAGACTCACCAAGAAAAGAAAATTATAGACCAATTTCCCTTATGAACATAGATGCAAAAATCCTTAATAAAATTCTAGCTAATCGTATCCAAAAGTACATTAAAAAGATAATACATTCATGATCAAGTGGGCTTCATTCCAGGAATACAGGGCTGGTTCAACATTCGCAAATGGATAAATGTAATTCACCACTTAAACAGAATTAAAAATAAAAATCATATAATCATCTCAATTGACGCAGAAAAGACCTTTAATAAAATTCAACAGCCTTTTATGCTTACATACTTTAACTATGTAAGATTCATTTATGACAGACCCCCTAGCCAGCATTATGCTCAATGGAGAAAGACTGAAAGCATTTCCACTGAATTCAGGAGCAAGACGAGGCTGCCCACTTTCCCCACTCTTATTCAATATCATCCTTGAAACCCTTGCCAGAGCTATCAGACAGGAGAAGGAAATCAAAGGAATTCGAATAGGAAAAGAGGAAGTCAAGTTGTTTCTATTTGATGATGACATGATCCTCTACCTAGAAGACCCATTAAGCTCGACCGGAAGACTTCTAGAGCTTATAAACAATTTCAGTAAAGTGGCTGTAAGATTAACACCAAAAAATCATTAGCTTTCCTATACTCCAGCAACAAGGCTACTGAAGAAGAAATCAGGAAATCTGTCCCTTTCACCATCTCCTCCAAAAAAATAAAATACTTGGGCATAAATCTTACAAAGGATGTCAAGGACCTATACAATGAAAACTATCGAACTTTAAAAAAAGAAATTATAGAAAATCTGAGTAGATGGAAAAACATTCCATGTTCATGGTTAGTTAGAGTCAATATAATCAAAATGGCCATTTTACCCAAAGCCCTATACAGTTTTAATGTAATCCCTATCAAAATACTAACATCATTCTTCACAGATATAGAAAAAGCAATACTCAAATTTGTATGGAATAACAGAAGACCCAGAATAGCCAAAACATTGCTCAGCAAGAAGGAGGAAGCAGGTGGTATCTCAATTCCTGACCTGAAATTATACTACAAGGCTATAGTAACAAAAACAGCATGGTATTGGTATCAAAACAGAACTGAAGACCAATGGAATAGAGTAGAGGATTCTGAGATGAACCCCGATACCTTTAACTATCTGATATTTGATAAAGGGGGCAAAAGCATAGTGTGGAAGAAGGACAGCCTATTCAACAAATGGTGTTAGACAAATTGGACAGCCATATGTAGACAACTGAAATTGGATCCTTACCTTTCACCCTGTACAAAAATTAAATCAAAATGGTTCAAGGATCTGGATACTAAACCAGCAACTTTACAATTGCTTGAAAAAGAAGTAGGATCAACATTATATGACATAGGGGTCGGCCCAGCCTTCCTTAACAGGACTCCCATGGCACAAGCAGTAAAATCAAGAATAAATGCATGGGATGTAATTAAACTAAAAAGCTTTTGCACAGCTAAAGATTTAGTCAAGGGTGTAAAGAGAGAACCAACAGAATGGGAGAAAATCTTTGCCTGTTACACCTTGGACAGAGGGCTAATATCCAGAATATACAAAGAATTCAAAAAACTAAATACCAAAATCACAAATAATCTAATTAATAAATGGGCTATGGAACTAAAAAGAAGCTTCTCAATGGAGGAAGTCCAAAAAGCCCATAAACATATGAGAAAATGCTCTACATCACTAGCAATAAGAGAAATGTAAATCAAAACTTCACTGAGATTCCACCTCACTCCTGTCAGAGTGGCAAAAATGAAGAATACAAACAATGACAGATACTGGAGGGGTTGTGGGAAAAGAGAAACCCTGTTACATTGCTGATGGGACTGCAAACTGGTACAGGCACTCTGGAAAGCAGTGTGGAGACTCTTCTAAAAATTAGGGCTGGAACCGCCTTTTGACCCCGCTATCCCACTCCTAGGTATCTTCCCAGAAGAGCTAGTATTGGCATATTATAGAGACACAGTTTCTTCAATATTTATAGCAGCTCAGTTTACTATAGCTAAATTATGGAACCAACCCACATGCTCCTCACTTGATGAGTGGATTCAAAAACTTTGGTACATATATACAATGGAATACTACTCAGCTGTTAGAGAAAACGATATTATGGCATTTATAGCCAAATGAATGGAGATGGAAAAAATTTTGCTAAGTGAAATTTCCCAAACTCAAAAACTAAAGGGCCGAATGTTTTCTCTCATTTGTGGAAGCTAGAATACAAGTGAAAATCGTATGATAAATGGCTAGCCTAACAATTGCCTCAACATGTATGAATTTTTACACAATCATGGGGAACCTTGTCTAGGTTCCTGGGGGATGTAGGGAGGAGAGCAGGGAGGGGGGAAGGGAAAAGGAAGGACATCAAGGAGACCAGAGGGAGGCAGTATGAGGGAATCTAATCAGAGGGGAACCTCTGACTTCCAAGAGAAGTGCAATTAACTTTGGGGGAAACATGGAACCATGGGGAACCCAAGGAGTGGGGGAAACCATGGTCTGGCACCAGTCTTGGCTTGTTCTGTCATTACACTTTTGTTCTTGATTGTTTGACAATGAATCCTTCCTAATTGTAAGACCATGTGTATCGAATAAAAATTTTTAAAAAAAGAATACATCTGCTGTTTAAAAAAAAAAGTTACATTGTAGGCTTTGTGACACATGTAAATGTAACATATACAACAACCATAGAAGATGGGGATTGGTAAAAAGACATCTATAGTTGCAAGTTGTTTTTTTTTTTTTAAGAGTGAGATAAAGAGAGAATCAACTTTATTTAGTTTGTCATGTGGCTTTCGTTGCTCCAACACTTGCTTGTGTATGTGATAGTGTAGTTGAAACCCATGTCCTTACGCATGTCAGGCAAGTGCTGTAGCTACTGAGCCACTTCTCCAGCCCCTAGTTGCAAGCTTTTTAATGTGAATTGGTACAGTACCAACTGTGAGCAGACTGTAAAATGCCTAGAATGTATGTTTAAATCATTAGAGCAACCATTAAGAAATATGTAAAGAAACACAACCAAAAGCCAGTAGATAAAACAGAATGGTGGAAATATTCAGTTATTCAAAAAGAAAGGAGGAAAAGAGAAATTTAAAGAGGTTAAAAAAAGAAATGATAACTGTCAGTTTGATCATGTCAAGGATTAATTAAAAAATGAATGGACTAGATACTAGAGTAAAAAGAGGTTGTCAGAATGAATTGAGAAGCACACTAAACCATGTGCTGTTGAGAAGTGGTACAATTTAAGTAGAAAGAAACAAGCTAACTGTAAATAAGTGGGATAAAGAAGACTCAAATGGTGAGCATAAGAAGATGGGGAGGTACTGTGAAACGATCGTGACCTGGATGTTGGGATGAGGGGCTGCCCGACACGCAGCAGACGTCCTGTGGAGGGGAGACATCACTGGTGGGAACTTGGCGTATCTCTGACACACCTGCTAACAGTGTGCAAACGCTTGACAGATGGTTTTCACAGATTCAAGAAAGAATCATGCACAGAGTTGAAGATTTTAGTACATTCTTCTCTAAGCAGTTGGTAGAATGAACTAGACAATCAGTGAAGATGGATCAGAATGGTACAGCAGCTGCCTTAGGTGACATTTATAGAACAGCGTACAAAGCAGCACCCACGTGCTCCGCCAAGGTAGGCTCAAAGCAGGCCTCTGTTATTGATGCAGGGCCCAGTTTCAGATCACAGTGGGGTGAATAGATAGTAAGATACCAAACAAAAAGGAAAACTGGATGTTTGGTAATTTGACCACACAGTTTTTAAATAATTTGTAGGGACTTAGTCCTGTGGTTAAGATGGAGTAATAGGGACTGGACTTTTTTCTCCACTTTTTTTTTTTTTGGTACTGGGATGGAACTAAGGCCTTGCACATGCTAGGCAAGCACTCTACTGCTGTGCTACATTCCCAGCCCTCTCTTTCTCCCTTCCTTTCTTTTTTTCTTTCTTTCAAGGTTTATGGTTACACATAGTAGCTGAGTTCATCCTGTAAATTCATACATGCGTGGAAATCAGTTTTCATTCATAGTTCCCCCTTTCCTTCCTGTCCTCTTTCCCTGTAACCTTTTTCCTTCCTGGCCTCTAGCTTTTCTTTGGCTTGGCTCTAAATTTGCCTAGACTATTTTTGATTTTTATTTTACATACTGTCTTGGTAAATGCCCTTGGCTGGCCTTGACCTTGGAATAACTGGGATCACTGGTATGCACCATCACGCCTGGTATTATGCTCCAATCTTAAACAACTGAAAACTAGAAAGAGTGGCTTTTTGGACACTGACTATCAGACATGAAGAGCGTAGTCCTGGAGAGGGGACGCGGTGAGGAGAGGCTCAGCATCGCTCTGGCTACGTCTAGTGAGAGCCTGCAGATTGTAACATTGGCAAGAGAAATGGGGATCCCAGAGACTTCCCTGAGTGGAGAGGGAAAGCCAGGAGACCACAGAGGCCACATTGGATAGAGTTCTCAGGACAGAGCCAGGGAAGAGTGCTACGCAGGGAGAGAGGGTCTGCAGAGGTCTGAAGGAGGTTCCGCATGTCCTCAGTAGACACTGAGCACTGTGTGTGTGTATGCACCCTCCTCTAGACGGGGCAGGAACTGCCAAGAGAACAGCAAGAGCAAACCCTGAATCTCACCACATCCAGCAAAGTTCATGTTCCCCTAAGCTAAAATGACAGATCCTCATAGTCCTCAAGGGCATTGACTCAGTTGTGGGATAAAATAGCCCTAAACGAAATGAACGCTTAGGGACTAACCTGGCAAGGAGCACACTGTCTCCAAGCAATTCAGCTATGTCCCAGAACAAACTGAAAGAGTATTCACAGGAATACAGAAATATAAAACATTCAGTCAAGGAGAATTCTCTGTGTCTGGCATCCAATGAAGATTGCAAGGCATGCAAAGTAGTAGAAAAACATGAAGCAGGAGGGAGAGAGCAATCAGGCAGTAGGTTCAGACCCAGAAATGGCAGAGGCACAGTTAGTGAATAAGTACATTAAAACAGCTATTACAAAGGCACTCTGTATATGCAAGAAGGTAGAGAAAATCACAGACATGTTAAAGAGAGACATAAAGATATTTAAAGATTCAACCTTCTTGAGATTTAAAAAAGTCTTCAATGAAAAACACATGAGATAAAACTCAGATAAAATCATAAAATTTTGCAAACTTGAAGACACAGAAACTATCTAAAATGAAATACAGAGAGCAAAAAGCTTGAACAGTGAATCAGCTGTGGGGCAAGGTCGGGTCCCCTAATATACACAAAATGGATATCCTTGGAAGAAAGGGGAGTTAAAGGAATACTATCTGTAAGTTTTCCGATAGATGACAATTACAAACCCACAGATCCAGGAGGCTCAGTGAACCCCTGGCACAAGAAACTTGAAGAAAGCTCACAAAAGGATATTAGCATGAGATTTCTTATCAGTGATAAAGGGGCAAATCTTAAAAGTGGCCGGGAGCAGGGGTAGAGGACCCTACTACAGAGGGGCAAAGACAAGATGACCTGAACTTTTCATGGGAAATAATGCCAGAAGCTGAAGCTCAGTGTTAAAGTACTGGAGGAAAACCAAGGCCAAGACCTGCATTCAGCCTACAACTTTGTACTCAGAGAAATATCCTTTAAGAAGCAGAGGCAGATGCTTTTTCAGATGTTTAAAAGCTGAAGTGATTTGTCACCAGCTTTGTAAGCAACTTGCAATACAAGAAATACCAATAAAGGGAGTCTTGAGGCAGAAGGAAGGCGATACCAGACAGGAACCTGTGCACGCAGAGCAGTGAACATGGAATGCCAGGTGAGTGGGCAAAGGCCAAACGCTGTGCTCTTTAGGATCGCTTCCAGTGATGACTGATCAAAACAAAGCAATAACTTACTGTGTGGTGTACAACACGTGGAGAAGTAAAAGATACCATGGAGGCACGGGGCAAGGAGGGGGACTCGTGTTTGTTTTGGGGTCCTTACGTATGAGGAGGGTGCAGCATCACTGGGGAGCAGACTGGTAAGCTGAAGACGGGTGCTGCAGACAAAAGAAGACTTGGGGCTATGAGTCTAGCAGTAGGAAGTAAAATGACGAGACACAGAAAAGGAACAAGGAACAGATGGGATGAGAAACAAGCAGTGAGATCCAGACCCCAACCCTGCCGATGAGAGGTGGAAAGACCTCAGCACCCCATTCGTGAGGTCAGTTACACAGTGCCTGTAGAAACCCACTTTAATTGGAAAGACAAAAAGGTTAAATGTAAAGAGATGGGAAAAGATCACCAAAACTAGTGGTGGAAGAAAGCTGAAGTGACTATAAATGTCGGATAAAGTAGAGTTTCAGAGCAAAGAATATTTCCAGGGCTTCAGAGAGCCTGGTAATAACAGAGGGCTCCGTTCATCACAGGGTGTGCTGTGGGTGCCCAGCACAGCACAAGGCACACGGGCAATGGGTGCATAGATACAGAGGGGTGTCGCTCCCCGCAGGGTTCTGGAGCGGGGAGCGGGCGGAATGACCTCGGCAGACCTTAGCCGTTCCCCGGGGGCCAGCAGGACACTGGGAACCGGGCGCTGGCAGGTCAGGGCTGGGGACCGGGGGAGAGGAGTCGCTCCCCGCAGCGTTCCTGAGCGAGGAGCGGGCAGAAGGACCCGACCCTGGGCTGTCCTCTGAGGGGCTGAGTTAGGAAGGGTTGGGAAGCTGGGAACAAGGGGGCGAACGCCGCGGCCGGAACACGGGACCTGCATCTTCTACCGCTGCTGATCTCTCTGATGTTTCTGCTGATCTCTCCGGTTCTATGCGTCTTCTCTGCTTTCTTCCTTCAGGACAGGGCTGCTTTACTCCTGGCTGCCTTCTTCTCTGGTTCTATGCTTTCTCTTTGGCTGCTTCTTCTTTGGCGGCTTCCTTACCTGACTAGCTGCTACTCTATTTATCCATTAGAGCAACCAATAGGGGCACAGTGCAAACACATTTCTCCAATTGTAACAAATGAGTGACCGAATAGCTTAGTCATGCGGTCAGGCAATTTGCTAATTACAAGCCAGCTGGACCCCTTAGAGTTGTTTACCACCAATTCTTTTACAAGCCATCGGGGCCTCATGTTCCCAACAGAGGGGTCCTTTTGGCACAGGGAGTGCAGTGGGTGCCCAACACAAGGCACACAGATGTCTGTACACTTATTCAGTGAGGGAGCCTTAAAACTTACAAAGAAACCCGACAGAACCAAGTGGAGAAGCAGTGAGCTCCACAAGCGTGGTTGGAGAGCTCAGCACCCCGTTCTCAACGACAGTAGTTCAAGTAGACAAAAAATGAGTGAAGACAGAGCCAGACAGCACCGTCCAGCGTGGGCTGACTGGCAATCGAGGGACCCTGTGCAACACAGCAGGACACGTGTTCTTCTCCAGCACCCTTGGCAGGTCCATCAGAACAGGCATAAACAAGCCCATGAGCACCTTCGAGAGGGCTAGAGTGACTCCAAGTATACTCTCTAACCACAAACAGATTGAAAATCAGTAGGGCGATGTCAGAGAAATTCCCAAATGCTTGGAAACCAACCAACACATTTATTTTGTTTGTTTTGTGGCACTGAGGATTAAACCTGGGGTGCCCTACTCCTGAACCACATCCCCAGCCGTGTGTGTGTGTGTGTGTGTGTGTGTGTGTGTGTGTGCACACCAGGGATTGAACCCAGGGGCACTTAACTATTGAGCCACATCCTTGGCTCTTTTTATTTTTTTATTTTGAAGCAGGGTCTCACTAAGTCAATGAGGCCTGGAATTTGTGATTCTCCTGCCTCAGCCCCCTGCCTTGCTGGGATTATAGGCGTGAATCAGCACATTCAGCTGAACCACACACTTCTAAATAGTCCATGGCTCAAAGGAAAAAACTGATAGGGTTATTAGAAAATGATTTGAACTAAATGCAAACAACAATATATTAAAAAAATTTAAGGCTATAGCTAAAACAGTTCTCACATCATACTTTATATCATTAAATGCTTTACATTAGTAGAGAAGAAATTTTCGATTTAGTGATCTAAGTTTCCACCTTAAGATAGCAGCAAAAATGAGCAAATTCAACCCAAATAAGCAAAATAAAGAAAATAGAGAAAGAAATGATTGAAATAGAAAGCAGATTGTTAGTAGAAAAAATAAATGAATAAAAAAGGTGGTTTTTGAGACCAATAAAAGTTAAAAACCTTTAGCTGGACTCAGAATGAAAGCAAGAAGATATAAATTATCTACAGCAGGAGTGATAAAAGTGTCTTGCTTGCAGATCCTGTTAAAGGGATACTAAGGTAATATATGATCAGCTTTATGCCAGCGGACTCCTCAAATTAGATGACATGAATACATCCCCTGAAAGACCTAAATAATAAAGGCCCATTCAGGAAGAAAGAGGCCATCCAGAAAGCCTCCTGTTAAAAAAAATTGAATTTGTACTTAAAAATCTTCCCATGGGGCTGGAGCGGTGGCTCAGCGGTTACGGCATTTGCCCAGCAAGCGCGAGGACCCGAGTTTGAACCCCAGCACCACGTACACAACTGAGTGTTGTAGCAACAAAGGCCACATGAAAAACTAAATAAAGTTGTTTCTCTCTCTCCCTCTCTCTCTCTCTCACTGTCCCTCTTTCTTTTAAAAAAAAAAAAATCTTCCCATGAAGAGAACTCCATCTGAATGTCTTGACTCATGAATTCTTCCAAACATTTAAGAAGACATGATACCAACTTGTTGTGGGCTGAATTTTGCCCGGCCCTTTATGTCCCCAGGTTTGTATTTTAAAGTCTTAGTTTCCAGTACTTCAGAATGTAGCCGTATTTGTACATAGGGTTGTTATAGAGGCTATCAAGTCAGCAGGAGGTCATAGGTGGGCCCTAATGCTCCATGACTGGGGTTCTTACAAGGGAGCTCTGGAGAGAGCCACAGGTGGCAGAATGACGTGTGTACTTGCGGACTTGCAGACAGCCCTGGGTGGGTCAGAGGCCTGGACCTGACCCTTCCTTCAGAGCCTGTCGACACCTGCAGACAGTGGATCTCTGCTGTTCAAGCCACCCAGTTGGTGGAGCAGGGTTGTAGCAGCCCTAGCAAGTACGTACTTTTACACAGCACTCCAGAATATCAAGGAGAGTGAACACTTTCAACTCAGTCCACGAGGCCATCGTTATCCTGACACCAAACCAAGAAAAACAGATAAGGTGAAACCACAGACCAGTGTCTCTTATGAACTCAGATGCTGAAGTTTTTTATTTATTTTTTTTAAAGAGAGAGAGGCAGTGAGAGAGAGAGAGAAATAATTTTTTATTTAGTTTTTCATGTAGCTTTCGTTGCTCCAAGACTTTGTTGTGTATGTGGTGCTGGGGTTTGAACTTGTGGACTCGTGCATGACGGGCAAGCGCTGTAACCACTGAGCCACTGCTTCAACCTCAGATGCTGAAGTTTTAAATAAAATTTGAGCACATTAGTTCAGCTATATATAAACTTAAAAATATCAAGACCAAGCAGAATTTGTCCCAGGAATACAAGCTTAGTTTAACGTTTGATGATCAATCAGTATAATTCGACGTTAGTGACTGAACTATAATATTAATGATTAAGACAAAAACCATATAAGCTTTTCAGTAGATGGGTTTTGGCAGTACATAGTATTCATTCCTGAAAAAAGTAGTTTCCACAAACCAGAACTGGGACGCCCATAGGCTGGCAAGAGGTGTCTGGGTAGAATTCAGAGTGCCTCTCCCAGGGCACAACTCTGCCTGTGTTGTGGGGCATTGCTGGAGAGGACAACCAGAGCAATAAAGCAAAACAGAGGCCTCCAGACTGACGGGAGGAGTAGAGACTACAGCAGATGACACGATCAGTTGTGCAGAAAGTGCCCCTGATCTGTGAGTTCAGTCAGGCCGCAGGGGGGTCAAGGGCAGGATACAAAATTAATCGTATTTCCACACACTGGAATAATCAAATTAAAATTTAGAAACCCATTTACAATGTATTGTAGTCAGCGTGTTTGCTGCTGTGATCGAAAGACCAACAAGAACAATTTTCAGGAGCAAAGTTTTATTTGGGAGCTCATGGTTTCAGAGGTCTTAGCCCATGGAAAGCTTGGCTCCATTCCTTGGGGCTCAAGGTGAGGCTGAACATCATGGTGGAAGAATGTGGCAGAGACAAGCATGTCAAAGCATGACTCCAGGAGGCAGAGCGGGATTCCACACCAGATAAAAAAAGATACCCACAGGCATACCTCCAATGACCCACCTTCTCCAGCCACACCCTACCTGTCTCCAGTTGCTAGTTAATCCCTATCAGGGGATTGACTCACCGACTGGGCTAAGGCTCCCATAACCCATTCATTTCACCCCAGCTTTATCACATTGTCAGATGTGAAATTTTGGGGGATACCTCACATTCAAACTGTAATACAATGTCATCAAAATATAAAATAATTAGGGATACATTTTGACAAAAAAATTTGCAAGGTTTTTCCACTTGCAAACTACGAACTCTAAGAGAAATCAAAGAAGACCAGAACAAATAGAGAGCTCTGTCCTGTTCCTGGGTTGGAATATTTGCCCTGGTTAAGTGTCTCCCTAGCTGCTGGGTAGATTTGAGGCAGCTCCAGCCCTGAGCACACATGGTGGACCTCCACCCCACCCCAGCTTTTGCAGGCAGTAGACTGAGGCTGGCTCTTGGTGAATGCTGGTCATTGGCTGTACAGGCCTGTACTGAGTTGTGCAAGTTTGGATATGGTCTCCGGAGTCATCTTTTGGAGCATCAGGAGCTGCTAAGAGGTAGAGGGGAAGACAGGAGCCAAGGCTAAATAAGGAGGGTCTCTGAGGGAGGTGCTGTGGGGTGGGGCCCATGGGAGGCAAAAAGCTTGACCACCACTGTCTCCAGGTGGTGGAGTAAGAACAGCTTTTACATTCTTTTTTTTGACAAATATTTTTTGCAGAGCACATTTATTCCAGTGTAATTGGAGAAACAATTCCAGCGTTAAGTCCTGTGGGATTTTGCTTTCTGCCTTCTCTGTAGTCTGAATATTTTACCAGGAAATTGTATTTCTCATAAAATCAAAAACAAAAGTCAGGTAGGCAGGAAGAATGGTACCTGAGGCTAAAGCCGCAGGCCCTGTTCCCAACCCTGGGAGGCCACGAGGGACGCCAGTGTGCCATGTTGCTTGTGGAACTGTGGGACGTGGGAACTGTGGTTCTGGGGCTGCGCTAGTGATCACACCACATTTAGCTTGTCGTGTCTCTTTAGATCTTTCTTGGTTGGACACATAGACTGTCTCTAGTGAATGCATCAGCTGATGCAGAACGCTTGACAGAAGACTTAGCTCCTTACTCCTGCGCAGGCAGTTTGGGATCTCTAAGTACTTCTTTGAAAAAAGGCAGACACTTCAGGCTGCTGCAGTGTTTGGGAATTAATCTTTGAAGCCTGACAGTGAACATTAAATTCAATTAGAGAGAACAACTGGCGAAGGTCCTTCTCTGCCTTACCTGGGTAGCTCCGCACCGATTCCAGCACTCTTGTCTGCGCATCAGCTAGGGAGCTGGCACGTGCTTTTCACCTGGGGTTGCTGTCATGTGGCGGGGCTGCTGCAGGAGGCCCTGCCACAAATTCCAGTATGCCAGCTGCTATTCTGGCCTTGGCTTCGTAGAGTCTGTTTTCTCTGTCTTTCTTTTATCATGATCACCATCCTTCATTCCCACCCTTTTGCTCTTTCTCTCACCTGCTCTCCCCTCTTCTCCTCTCCTCCCCTCTGCCTCTTCCTTCACTTTTTCCTCCTTTTCTTCTCATCACCTTCCTGTTTCTTCTTCTTTGTTTCTCTCCACCTCCTCCTCTTTCCTTCCTTTTTTCTTCTTCTGCTCTCTTGCCTCGTTAATTTAACATCTTTATCTTAAATTATAAAATGTTTATAAGTATATATTATACTCAGAAGCATAGAAAGGAATCTAACAGGTATTTGTTAATGCAGCCAACATGGTTCAATGCAGAGGTCTGTCCCTGGCTTCCATCAATCCTCCAGCTGTGTTTGACCCTTGGGTGG
>PVKS010019688.1:9622-38109 GCA_004027875.1 Aplodontia rufa
CTAGCTATAGTAAATTGAGCTGCTATAAACATTGATGAAGCCACATCGCTATAATATGCTGATTCTAAGTCTTTTGGGAAAATTCCCAGGAGTGGGATAGCTGGGTCATAAGGTGGTTCCATCCTTAATTTTTTGAGGATTCTCCATACAGCTTTCCATAGTGGCTGAACCAGTTTGCAGTCCCACCAGCAGTGTAACAGTGTTCCTCTTTTCCCAAAGTCCCTCTAGCATCTGTTGTTGTTCGAATTTTTCATTTTTGCCACTCTAACAGGAGTGAGGTGGTATCTCATGGAAGTTTTGATTTGCATTTCCCTTATAACTAATGATGTAGAGCATTTTCTCATATATTTGTGGGCTTTCTGGACTTCCACTGGAGAAAAGTTCCTTTTGAGTTCTTTAGCCCATTTATCAATTGAATTATTTGCAAGTTTGGACTTTAGTTTCTTTAGTTCCCTGTATATTCTGGATATTAGCCCTCTGTCTGAGGTGTAGCAAGCAAAAATTTTCTCCCATTCTGTAGGCTCTCTCTTGATGCTCTTGACTAGATCTTTAGCTGTGCAGAAACTTTTTAGTTTAATTGCATCCCATTTAATTTTGATTTTACAGCATGCGCCATAGGAGTTTTGTTAAGGAAGAAGCTGCCGACAAAAGTTGCATTTCTTGATTCGACACCTTGTCTCTAGGCTTAACTGGCCTGTCATGTGGCCAATTAAGTGGGGAGGTCCCATAACATCCCCACTTGCTCTCTGGGCTGATAATCACATAAATATTAGTATCTTACAACCAATATACACAACAGCCACGGAAGGTTCTGGGTGCCCACTGCCACAGGCTGGTGGGAACAGGAGACAGTGTCCAGTCAGAGCCAGCCCACTGAGAAGTGTTCTCCTGACAGATGGATAGCAGAGAAAGGGCCAGCTATGGACTTGAGGGTAGAGACTTAGAACTTCAAAATTCTCTCAAAATTAGATAAAAGATGTGACTTTCAAGAAATGAATAAGTAGAACAATCCGTTGTTCTGCTTGAAAATGAAGTTCAAATAAGAGATTAGTTCTTGTAAAATTAATGCCCTCTTTATTCTTCATAGCATGATTTTATCAACTATGTACCTAAATTAATAAGTTTTTTGCTAATGAATAACATAGAGACAAACTGTTCATCTTAGTATCCACTTAGTAAAAATGAAACAAACTTCCTGACGCAGTTGTCATCTGAGGAGGAAGGAATATTTTAAACAGATAAAATTTTTCATAGGGAAAAATGAGTCATAGAGAAAATCAAGCAAGACTTAAAAACAAAATAAAGGGCAATGCCATCGTTAATATTTAAATTGAGGCACAAAAAATACAACTTGCCTGCTTGTAAATTAAAGAGAAAAAAGAATCAGTATTCAGAATCTGTACTCTGGTCACCACGGTTTGGGTGTGTTAACCAGTCCACAAGGCCAGGTGACACATTTTTTTTCTCTGCTGCAGGCGTGAGCTTGGTAGGCAGATGGCACAGCCACCAATAGACCAGAGAGTCTCCCAAGCACAGAACAGGGCTCAATTCTTAAAATCCAAATATCCATGTTCCCATGACCCCTATCAACCTGAGCATGTTAACCTGTCACCGTTGTCATCTCACTTCTAACACCACTCACAATTAGTGATTACCCACATTTCTGTTCAGTGTAGGCTATATGGATTTGAAAACTTGCTAAGATGACTCACAGAACTCAGGGAAACACTTTACTTATATTTACAATTATTATAAAGAGTATTATAATAGATACAGAGAAGAAGCCAGCTGAAGTAGCACATAGGGTGACCTCCAGAAGGGCCCCAAGCACAGGAACTTCTGTCCTTGCATGGGTGGGGTACACCACCTTCCTGGCACATCAATGTGTCCACCTACCGGGAAGCTCCCCAAACTCCACACTTTAAGGATTTTCATAACTTCATCATGTTGGCATGAATGATTACGGACAATCTCTAGTCCTCACCAAGCTGGGAATGGCTTGGGGGAGTGAAAAGTTACAGCCATTTAGTCATGGTTTGTCATTTTGATCAGCCCCCATCCTGCAGCTATCCAGAAGCCCATCTTGTTAGAATAAAAGATGCTCCTGTTGCAGGAAATTCAAAGGGATTTAAGAGTTCTGGGTCAGGAACTGGGGGTAAAGACCAGGGACAACAAAAGAAGCATCCCTATCACTCAGGACTTTACAAGGGTTTTAGGAGCTCTGAACAAGAAACCAAAGATGAAGAACAAATATATATTTATTATATCACAATATCACATTGTCTTAATACACTTTCATTAAGGTTGAGGCCTACAGGTGGGGTTGGACTGAACGCGGTTCAGGTGAGCTGCTTCCTAAGGACATGTGGAAAAGCACAATTACCGGATGGATAAGCTGCCTCCAAGTCATTTCTAGGGAGTCACCTGGAAAATGAAATGCCTCTGATGGAACTGGCACTAATGACCTTTGGTTTCAAAGGGCCTGGGTATCCTTGACCTCATCTTGAACTTTGTCTTCCAATATCACATCTATACCCATTTCACTGGGGTCTTGTACAAAACTAAACAAGAGCAATTTTAGTCCCATGATATACCTAGTACAGAGGCTTACTTGGTACATGATCAAATATTTGCTGAAAAGAAGTATATTTTAAAATATATACATCTTATCCAAAAAGGTCTTATTTCTATAAGAAACAAACAAAATAAAAAAGCTAAAAAAATTATATGTAAGAAAATTATAGGACTAGCCTCTATACCACATTGTTGGTAATTCCAAAGCTCACAAGGAACTCAAGTTATGACATAACGGGTAAGTCCTCCCCCTCGGACTTCTGACAGTCTCCGGCAGTGTCGCAAAATATTCAGGATCACATGAAATCGCTTGTCAGCTTTCAAAGTCGTGAACTCCTTTATGTCAGCTTCCACTATAAAATAATGACCTGAAAATAAAGATGATAGTGCTTTTATGAAGCCAGCTTTGAAGATGAGTCCTTCAGGCATTACATTTTTGAATATAAACGGCATTAGTCATTCTTACTGCGATTATCCAAAGTGAGAAATTGTATTCTTGCTAAACTACTCATTCTACTTACTAACATTGCATGTTTCAGTAGGGTAGCCCTGCTTAGTAGATTACCAGTTGCCTGTTGGTACCTCTCGAACAACTCCCTTTTCCAGAGGCTTTATGTGGTAGTGGTTAACAGAATGGATCCCAGCGCAGCCCTATCACTCAAATGGGTGACCTTGGGTAAGTTAACTCTCTCCCTAGCCTGCGGCATGTGATAGGGATGTATGAGGGCCAGATCTCAGCACACTCTCTGGTACAGGGAAGCGCCATATAAGCATGGCCAACTACTATTGCTCTATTCTCAAAATGCTGGGTACAGTTTCACAACGGACTTGAACGCAGTGTTTCTCAGCACTGCATTGGTGTCCTGTGCCCCGTAGCGTGTCTGAGCAGCACCTCTGATCCCTATCTACTCACTGCCACCAAAAACATCTCCAACATGACAAACGGTGCTAACTGGAAAACTTGCAGGTTAAGAATTAACAATCTAGGGGCTGGAGTGGTGGCTCAGCGGTTACGGTGTTTGGCTGGCATGAACTAGGACGTGGGTTTGAACCCCAGCATCCCACATACACAATGAAGGATCACAGCAATGAAAGTCATATGAAAAACTAATAAAATTGATTCTGTCTCTCTTTTTTAAAAAAAAAAGAATTAACAATCTAGATTTAGAATTTCCTAGAATTAGCTTTGCTGTTCATAATTAATTATTAGACTCCAGTTGATATGTATACAAACTTGCACATCATTTTACCTTTAGTATCCTTTGTTTCTTCATTCATAAATCTATGATAGAGATTTCTGGTCACAGAATTCATAGATGATTTTGGTTGATGTATAATCTTATATTTACTAACTACTGCTTTGTTGATTTCTTTAATAACATCATTGATCTGACAATAGGTCAAGCGGGATTTCATGTACCTGTAAAAAAGTATGTTATTTTTAAAGTCATCAAATTATTTTCTTTGAAAAATGACTTTTGTACAGTAGCAAAATACCCTTTGTACATTTTAAAACATATATATGTTGATATAAAAAATTATATCAACTTCCAAATAGACCAGCCACATTTCAACAGCTGAAAAACATTAAATAGAGGTGGCAACATATTAGTGCCTAGCTTCCCTAATTATATCTAGATGCATTAATCTGTTTTCTACCTACACAGTATTTATACTACAACTTAAAATAAGCAAGTTCTAATTTAAATGGATCAATTAACCACAGGGTATGTTTATTTAAACATTTAAAAATGTGTACAAAGGAAAGAAAAATTCAAATGTTGAGAAAGTATACAACTCACAGCACCATTTTCTGAAAGAATTATGTGTCTGGTGGGGGCGGGGGAAAGAGAAGGAAAGGTGAGGCTGAAAAAGACTGCACAAGCAAGACAATGGTGGGCGGGGAGTCAAAGGCGGAAAGGCTTCCAGATTTTCGCACAGGGGCAGTCTGGGCCGTGCTCTTCTCTGCTGGCTTCCTCAAAGTCCTTCAAAGCATGGCCTCTTTCACTCTAAATTCTGCTTGTCCACCTGGCTTTTACTCTTCTTGTCTGTGCTCACTGTTACCAAAGATCCAGAATATAAAAACTGGGGACCCAATTCTGAGGGGTCTGGACACAGCAAAAGCAAAACTCAACCATCTGCCTCGACTGTCCCCCTTAACAAGTGGCCTGGTCTTTATGTAAACTCTGCCAAGGAGTTTCTACTCAATGTGGCAGTTTTCCAACCAAAAGTTCTTTAGTATAAAATAACAGAAGAATTTAAAGGAGAATGTTTATATTTCCAAAAGCATTCATTTTCATTATTTCCTCTTTTCTAAACTTTTGCAGCAGTTTTTCCTAAACACAATTTCCAAACTCTCAATACCACAGCTCTCCACAGTGCATTTAGGAATTCCACCACGTCCTCATGATTATCACTTTATTTCCTTAGTACCCATCCCCCATCTTTGCCAATATTTTTCATCCTCAGTATTAATTTTTTTTAAGTTAATAAATAAAAGTCCAATGCTTGGAATACATTCTTCGTTATCAGAATCTTCTTTGTCCCTCATTCATTAAATAATGAATTTATTTAAAAATGAGTCCTCCACCATGACTATCCTAATTTCCTTTGCCCCTACACAGAAGCAGTTTCTAGATACTTCTACTCCATTGTTCCTCACAGCCATTTGCTCTTCCCTTCAGCTCAGGTGATGAGCAGCAATAACCGCAACCCAACAGCATCAAAGTGTCAAACTGTTTCCATGAAAATAAAGTTGTCAGTAAAGGAAATGACTGAGGAGGTAACAGAACAAAAGAGAACTAAAGAGAAGCGTCAACATGGTTACTTTCTCAGAATTGTAGCAGATATTTTGCATGTGACTAATTGGCAACAGGTTTTAAGACAGTAGGTAAGGCTGGCAAGGATGAGATGAGTTGGGTATTATTTACACACTATTTATAGGAATTGAAACAGGTATGCAGAGCCCTGACACGTAAAGAGCTTTGAACTCATCGTTCCAGGCCTCAAACTAAAACCAGTAACTCGTCCTCAGTCCATCAGAGACTGAGGTTCACACTGAAGACACAGGAAATACAGAATTGCAGCTTCCTGGGAAGAGAAGCCACTGGAACTAGCAACTAGCAGAATATTTTAACAGCAACTGAATTAGCTTGAGATCTAAAAGTCCTGGGGACCCAGTTTAGGGAGTCCTCCACACTCACCAGTTTTTATCTCTAGGACACTGCCCCTCCCAGGTTTTAATGGTGAAGTTCAAAGAAAAATTCTCTTAAGCTTAAGCAGCAAGAGGGAAAACACAATCATTCTGAGACAGTCCAGGGAAAAGTAACCATTGTGAATTATACCTAGAGCAGTTCTCTTCTCCAAAGACCTGTCCTCGCAGGGAAATACCAGAGCTCTGTGGGACCTGCAGAGGGTAACAACAGAACTTCAGCCCCCTCTAGCTAAAAAACCCAAAAAGACAGTCCTCAGTCAAACCCACTAAAAAGCCTGAGACTTAACCACTCGATGATACAGTGCCTCCCATCCACAATGCCTTAACTCCATACCAACAGGGCTCCAGTATGACAATGGTGGATTAAAACTAAGCAAGGTGCAAGTCACAGAATCTATTCAAGAAGGAGTTTCTAGGGAAACCCAAAGACAACAGGGAAGACAAACAAAACAGAAACTAGAAGAAACTGAATCCTGACATCTACACCTACCACAAACATCAAACACAGCCCGGCTCCTAAACACAGCAATACAAAACCTCTAAAAGCCTATTTACTTCAGTTCTCCTGACCAGATACACTTTATCCACTGTCCAGCTGGCTGTCTTCTTTTTCTTTTTTGTTTTGCTGCTGGAGATTAAAGCTTGTCCAGCTCAACAGAAAATCACAAGTTATGATAAAGCGCAGTCTGAAGAGACACAGCAAGCACCAGAGCAGACTCAGAATCGACAGACTCCAGAAGCATCAAACCGTAACCCAGACAAACGACTATGTTTAATATTCTAAGGGCTTTAATTTAAAAAGGACAAAATGCAAGAACAGATGGGCAAGTAAGCAGAGATGGAAACTTCACAATCAATATGAAATGACAGAAAATTTAAAACTGTATCAGAAATGAAAAGCTTCTGACGGGCTCATAAGCAGACTTGACTCAAGAAGTAGTGAACGTGAAGGTGAGTGGACAGAAGCTTCCTAAACTGAAATGCAGAGAGGGGGCAAGGGGCAGAACAGAAAACCCAAGAACTGTGAGACAATTACAAAATGTATGGCGTAGACACGATGGGACTACCAGAAAGAGAAGAAAAATGCGAAGAACTACTAAAACAACAATAAAAATAACCCATTAAAAGTTTCATACGAAAAAATAAGGGAATCTTTAAGCAAATTATAGGATGGCTGCATAATGAAAGATTATACAATTACTAAAATCTAAGTTTTCAATGAGAGTTGATGAAAAATGTTTGGGATAAAAATTCAGTGAATTGTATTTATAGTATAACTACTTGGTAATGACAATCAGAAATACCTGTTATGTGTGTGTAATTAAATAAAATCCACAAAGAACTATTATGTCTTATCTGAGTGGCAGTATTTCAAATGAAGCGGCTGGAGCGGTGGCTGGGTGGTTACAGCGCTTCCCCAGCATGCGCAAGTACACGGGTTCAAACCCCAACACCCACGTACACAATAAGTGTAGGAGCAACGAAAGCCATGTGAAAAACTCAATAAAAACTGATTCTCTCTCTCTCTTACACTGTCCTTCTCTCTTAAAAAAAAATACAAATGAGTTTTATTTTGTGACAATAAACATTTTCTGACAATATACATTATTTCCAATAAAAGGAACAAAAAGTGCACCATAATATAAAATGCAGAAGTTACACAAAGCCCTGGTATTAGGAGAGTTTCAGAGCATGGACTTCCATAGGTATTTCCCCATTGTCATCTGTAAAAAGCAAAGGAAACCTCCTTCTAGGGGAGGCATCTTGTCTTCTTCATTTCGGTATTCTCCACACTGACACAGTACTGAAAACACAGCACGGACTCAGCCATATGGTACAAGGGACAAACAGAAAGCACACACATACTGTTCTAATTCTCAAATCTACACAACACATTCAATTTCCTTAAAACTACCACAAAACTGAGGCTACTTCTAAGATGCATATGGGTAAATCTGTATCACAGAATGGTCCTAGAGAAGACAAAAGCAGACTGATCCATCTCGAGACTTCCATGAAAAGAGGTTTTGAAAACCAAACAAAAAACATTATTTTGAGCATTGTCACAAAAATATTTCCTGCCTTTTCACAATACAATGCAAAAATATTTTAGAAAAGATTAGGATTTGAACACAGCATATAACAACCGATATAATCAAGCCTTATGATTTAAACAATTATGTATGTTGATCATTCAAGAGTTACACATTAGGGCTGGAGTGGTGGCTCGGCAGTTACAGCACTTGCCAGGCATGCACGAGTACACGGGTTCAAACCCCAGCACCCATGTACACAACTAAGTGTCAGAGCAACGAAACCCATGTGAAAAACTCAATAAAAATTGATTCTTTCTTTCTCTCTCTCACGGTCCTTCTCTCTTAAAAAAAAAAAAAGTTACACATTAAAATCTATCTTAAAGACTTACGCAGGAACACCATTGAACTCATCGGTAGTTATAAACAGCATTTCTTTAATACTTCTTTGTTCTTTAGGGAGCTTCTTCAGGGGTGCAGATTCCTCAACTTTGACTGGTTCTTCAGGGTCAAGATTTGATCCTTTATCTCTAAAAAATAGAGATGTATGTATGAACAGGTAATTGTCAAAATTAAGCAGGATACCAGAAAAATTTGCCAAATAAAAATACTCAATGTCAAACAAATGACTCACCCTGTTATAATAATTTTATAGCCAACATTTTCCCTATCCCTTCGCTGTGAAGATCTAAATAGTGAAGGAAATGTTAAAAAATTAAGTCCCCAAATCTTCAATAATACAGCTGTATTTACTCAGATACCTGAAATGTAGGCTACATAGAATACATGCTAGACATCTCTTCCTCGCTTACCTGGTTCTCATCTTAGACCTCCACTTACTCGAATTGTTCACTTTCTTACGTTAGACGCTGCCTATTGTGGAGTCGTTTAGCTGCCAGCAGTGAGCATGGGCCACTGTACTCAGTCTGCCCACTTTTATTCAATGAAAAGCCTAATACAGCTCCTGCCTCCCTAGCAAACGGAGTCCAGAAACAGGTTGTCTAGGTTGTTTAAATGCCAGGGAAGGAGCAGAACTCTGTTGCCAAACTGGCTTGACCACTGCAAGAGAGAAAGGAAACAACAGATTCAACGCAGCAAGCACAGGGAAGCCCCAAGATGACAGCTGAGCACCCGACAGAGGAAGCAACCGGGCCCAAATGCTTGTTGTGAGCTGTTTGAGGCCCAGAGTCCAATGTGAAGGTGCCATCATCCTAACATGAATGCTAATTGTGAGGCTCCACTGAGAAACTGCCTGATTCTTTCCTGTACTTGTCTTGATCATGTGCTGAGAAAGCACCAGACTGCTCCTGCGTGCCCTGCTGTGCATATCAGACCACTATCATTTCACCTGTACAAAGGTTCTGCTTGACCACCTGAGAGCCTCTGTTCCCATTATAGTCCTGCCAGATGTCAAATGTCTAGCCCATGCTATAAACCTCACAGATATCCTGTGATGATCTGTGTTCCCTTGGAGGAAGCGATATCCACCGGAGTTCTGTCTGACAAAAGTACAGGCTTGGGGATGGGGTAGGCAAAGCCAGCCCTGGAGATGGCCAAAACCATCCCTTCTAGGAATTGGCTGTGTTTTAATAATTATATGTATTGTGAATTTGCTCATACTAAAACTCTGATTGTTATAAGAATTCTATTGCTTAGACAGTTGTTGCGTATTGTTGAGAAGGATACTTGTTATAACACATATAGAAATCTTGGAAAACAAAGCTATACTGGCTTTAAAATAACACTGGATATAGAAAGCAAAATAATTAGAACTAAGGAACAAAGAAACAATATACGTGAAACATTCACAAATACTATCCTGAGTGCTCACATTGTATTGTGAACTTTGAGTGAGAAAGGCGTGTTTACCTTTCCTGTTGTTACAGAGGATGAGCTTTAACTCCCTAGCAGTAAATAAGACATGTTTACCCTTTTTGTCTTTGCAGAGGTTAGGCTTTAACTTTTTAGCCCATAGGTTAGGATGTCCAGATAACTTTATAGGATTAACATTTATAGGATCTAAGATAACTATAGAATATTTGGTAAGGTTACAATAACAAAATAGTTTTAAATTAGTAGTTAATAGGGTATAGGAGTTATTATAGCCTATAACATAGTCTTGCAAAGTAAGAAAGTTTTCATTTATGCTAAGATAGGGCTTCTAGACTATTGCAGTGTAGTGAGCTTTAGGGCTTCTCTTATCTAGTGAGGTAATGGTTTGCAGAAACATCTAAAGGAATTTAGGGAGACAGAATTTAATGAAGTATTTGGTCTCTGTCCTTTGTAAATGCAGGTTTAAACAATATGGTCAATGTGGTGGGGAGGTCCAGAACATGAATTGTACCAATGGATGATACTTTAAGTATTTTTATGTCTGGTGCTCTTAAACGGTTTAAACCAAATAGTTACATATGGTCATTATGGTGGGGAAGTCAAGGGCAAGAATTGTACTAATGGTTGATGCTTTAAGTTTACTGGGAAACGGAAAAGAGAATTGTATAATGAAGCTGATAATGAAAGGCTTATTTGTGCACCTGTATAAAAATGTTCAACAATAAAGAACAGACGGCATTTTGCTCAAGCAGGGAACTGTGTCTGCTTGCAATTTGCCCCGGAGGTTCCAGCCGTTCCTCTGTGCCGCCGACTCCAGACTCCACTTTTCCTTCGGGGACCCGAGTTCAGCTGGTGCTGGCCCCTGGCATTCCCTAGTACTACCTTGCCCACTAGTCTTCCCTTCTTGCAGGAAAACTCCAAGGCATGCTGATATTAATGAGGGACACTACCGAGCTTCCACTCTAGAGACCTTCAACCATCAGCAATAATATGACTCTTTCCCTACCTAGCAAGGTTTATGTTTGTCTCTCAGTTTCTCAAGTTTAAACAACATTGTTTATGGAAACATGTATGCAAAGGCCAGGAAAGTGATCGCCTCTATGACAGAGGGAGGGTCTGCATCAGAAGTGTTTTAAGGTACTGGTAATGTCCTCTTTGTCTGGTATACAAGTGGATGTTTATATCATTATTCTTTGATTTGAACATATAATACTTTGGAGGAAGCAATGTCCACCGAAGTTCTGTCTGACAAAGTCCAGACTTGGGGATAGGCTAGGCAAAGCCAGCCATGGAGATTGCCAAAACCATCCCTTCTAGAAATTGGCTGTGTTTTAGTAATTAAATGTCTTATCAATTTACTTGAACTGAAAACTTTCTGATTATTTTAAGAATTGTATTACTCAAACTACTGTTGCAGATTGTTGAGAAGGATACTTGTTATAACACATATAGAAATCATGAAAAACAAAGCTATACTGACTTTAAAACAAAATTGGATATAAAAAGCAAAATAATTAAAACTAAGGAAAAAATAATATACATAAAACATCTACAGAAAGACATGTTTACCTTTCCTGTTGCAGAGGATGAGCTTTAGCTCCTCAGCAGTAAATAAGACATGTTTGCCTTTTCTGTTTTAGTGGAGGATGAGTGTTAACTCCTTAGCAGCAATTAAGACATGTTTACCCTTTCTGTCTCTGTAGAGGTTAGGCTTTTACTTCTTAGCCCATAAATTAGGATGCACAGATATTCTATAGGATTAACATTTGTAGGATTTAAGATAGCTATAGAGTATGTAGTAAGGTTACAATAACAAAATAGTTTTAGGCTAGTAGTTAATAGGATATAAGAGTTATAATAGCCTATATCATAGTCTAACTAATTAAGAAACTTTTCATTTATACTCAGATAAGGCTTCTAAACTAATGCAGTGCAGTAACCTTTAAGCACCTCTCTTATCTAGTGAGGTAATGGTCTGCAGAAACCTCTGGAGGAATTTAGGGAGACAGAATTTGGGTCAGTGTTTGGATTCTGTCCCTGGTAAAAGCAGGTTCAAAAAAATATGGTCAATGTGACAGGGAGGTCGAGGACAAAAATTGTACTAATTGGTGATGCTTTAAGTAACTTTATGTCTGATGCTCTAAATCAGTTAAACCAAATAGTTACATATGGCCTATGTAGTCAGGAGGACAAGGACATAAATTGTACTGATGGTTAATGCTTTAAGATTACTGAGAAACTGAAAAAATGATTGTACAATGAAGCTGATAATGAATGTCTTGTTTGTACATCTATATAAAAGTGTTCAACAATAAAAAACAGACGGCATTTTGCTCAAGCAGGGAACTGTGTCTGCTTGCAACTTGTCCCGGAGGTTCCAGCCGTTCCTCCGTGTCATCCGACTCCACTCCACCTTCGGGGACCCGAGTTCAGCTGGGGCTGACCCCCGGCAATACTTTAATCAATTTTCTGTATATATGACACATTTCAAAAGTTGTTTTGTTTTGTTTTTAAATAGGCCATGAAGTGTTTGTACCTACTCCAAGCATATTCTAGACATAAAACTTTAGTGGCAGAGAACCAGAGAAGTGGGAATGAAGAAATACTAGAAGACAAAACACAGGACCTCACAAATCATAAACACAAAAGATGACGGAAGATTCTACTCAGAGTCAGGCAATGGGAACAAGGGAAAAGAGGGACAGACAAAACCCAGAGAGGCAAAATGGACAGGGATGGCTAAGAGACAGTGAGGCAGAGTGAGGATACAAAGTCCTGGCTAGGTGACAGGAGGACAGGAGCAGCAGGTTGGATAAGTAACAAGACTGGTGAGTTCAGCCCAAGACCCGCAAAGCTTGAAGAGAAAACACTTCCTTCTTTAGATTCCCAGCAGGCCATGAAATCGTGAGAACTAAATGCATTAAAGCTGGAGCTGGACATTTGAGAGCATTAACAGCGGGGATGGGGTTAGGTAAGCAAGAATAAATAGCTTCAGGAGACACCTGCAATTTATGGAGGGGCAGAGGGCAAGTAGGCCACTATGTCAGATGTGGGATGACAGGTAAGGAAGCAGCCACAGTACAGAAGCAGCATCTCTAAAGGAGTAGACAGTGTAGACTCTGGAAAGCAGAATCAGGGCTGGAGGGCCTTCTGACTTCCTGCAGGAAATCAGGTTTACAAAGTGTGGTGAGGGGGCAGGCGGATAAGAAGGGATCTAGGGAGATAATCATCTATGTAGCATACTCTATCCCCCCCGAGAAGCCAAGTAATACTTATGCAATCATTTAATTCTGGAAAATTTACAATCATATATATACATACATATAAATGTGTGTGTATATATAGACATTTATATCTGTTGTAGGGGCGAAATATAGAAGAATCAAGAGAATGGGGTGTGGGCAATGTGGGGATAACTCTGGTTTAGGATCAAACACATATCATATTGTTACTTGATATGCATTTATGACTGTACAACAACTCAACTCCTTAAAAAAACAAGTGTGATAGTAATGACAGCCAAGAGCTAGGCACTAGGACCTCTGGGAGAAAGGACAGACAGAACAGGATGGAAGCCAGAGAGGGGGAAAGGGCTAAGTTGATTGCTTCTTCGGCTATTTTCAGAAGAGAAGTTTATCAAGCTTATTCTTACTCGAAGGCAATGGTTCTCAAGGGCCAGGGGAAATTTGGCTTGCAGAAGACCTTGGCAATGTCTGGAGACCTTCACTGTCACAACAGGGGGGAAGAAGAGTTGCAACTAGTATCTGGGAGTAGAGATCAGGGATGCTACTAAGGGCCCTAATCTCACCACAAGGAACTATCTGGCAAAGACAGCAATGGGGCTGAGGCTGACAAACTGCTCCAAGAGAAAGAACAGTGAGAAGAGAGCCTAGGAAGCCTGCCTCACTGTCTCCTAGCCATCCCTGTCTGTTCCGCCTCTATGGGGTTTTGTCTGGCTCTCCTTATTCTCACCACCTGACTCTGAATAGGATGTTCCATCATCTTTTATCTTTATGATTTGGGAGGTCCTGTGTCCTGTCTTCCAGTATTTCTTCATTCCCATCTTTTCAGTTCTCTGCCACCAAAATTCTGTTTCTAACAGGTAGTTCAGGTAGGTAAAAACTTCCCCGGCTTCAGAGATGAAGGATAAGAAAACTGGTGAAAATAGGAGGACACAGTATTTATATTGCACGTGACAAAAACCGACACCACCAACAAAACAGAAAGTACGTAATTGAGAAAGTGGCTCTGAGGTTTTGTTTTCATGGATTTATAAATCCAGATAGCAAGAATAATTATAAACATACTTACAAGCTTCGGGTTACGGTTACTTGAGGTAAATGGGATGGAATATTTTCCTTGAGATGTTCCACATCTTTATAATCTTCTTCAAGAGATTCACAGAGTTCCTAAAATTTTTAAAATGCTCATGAATTTCCTCCCAGTGTGCATTGTAAGACATTATAAAGACAAGAAAAACGATGAACCACAATCACAGTGATTGTGAGTGTTGAGAATGCAGAAGGATGTGAAAAACAATGAGTACAGCAATGTAAAACACAAAAACAAAAACAAAAAAAAAAAAAACAGCTTGGAGCCGGGGGTGCAGCTCAGTGATAGAGCACTAAGCTGGTAGGGGCATGAGCCCTAGGTTTGGTGCCCAGTACCAAGCAGGAAAAAAAAAAAAATACAAAGAGCTTTGGCCTCCAGAGTTGTTTTTAGATAATATCGTATTTTTCTCTATTGGATTTTATCAGAGAACAATGACTATTACACTATAATTACGAGGCACGGTTGAGGTTTAAATCTTTCCTGAACACTTTAACCTTGGGAAGCAACTAAGAAACAGATGGAAGATTGAACTTTTTCATTCTGGTAAATTGCTTTGATTGACTTAGCACACATTCCCCCAGTGTCACCTGTATGACAGCACCAGAGATGCAATGTCCACAGAGATGACAAGCATCAGATGCTGCTTGGAATGAGTTCCACAGGGTCATGCATACATTCCAGCTTAATGAAAATTTCTACTAGATCATAACTTAGCTTTAAAAAAATCTTTATTTAACTGCTACTAGAATTTAAGGAAATTAAACTGTGCAAATTTTAATGAGGAAAATATTCTGCACCCTAGGATTCCTGTTATCTGGCTGCTAATCATAATGTAAATGGAAATTCCAAATAGCCTTCAGTTCTCAGTTGAACATTTCCCAGGCCCACCTCTAACTCTGGGTTCTTTTGGAATAGGTCAGAATTGAAATAGCCATGCTGCTTTCAGTTTTGAATTTATGACATCTTTGTTTTGAAGAGCTAAGTGATTCTCACAGACGCATATGATCATTCCCATTCTTACAGCTGAAAAATCTTTATAGACCTAAAAATTGCACGGCTGAAAGGGACCAGAGGTCAGGTTGTTCAGTCCCATGGTTCTAACAACAGCAAGAGGTAATTAGTATACAGATAAGTATTTTCTCATTAGGAAGTATACGAGCATTTTATTAGCTGAAGCCAATTACAATTCTTATTTAGAACAAAATGTGCAAATAAGTGAGGCTCAAGTTTTTCTTTACTGAAGAATCCTCACAGTTCATTTTATAAAAACGTAGAAATGGAGAAATAAACAGAGCTAAGAAATAGCCCAGTATTATTTTTCAAACGAGGATCCCGAGACCTCAAGAGATAAAGTGGCTTTCTAAGGGTGGCAGAAGGTATCAAAGGCAGTCACAGGGAGGATCCATATCTCCTGAGATAGGTGTTCTTCACACACCACTCTTCCAAGGGAGCATTTGTTCACATTAAGCCTACCCAAAATTATTCCTTCCCTTTAGTGAAGTTCAATTCCACTGGCATGAAGAAATAGCTATGGAACTTAGAATCCATTATACTAGGAACATAAAGCACAAACAGTACTCTACACCATTAATAATTTACAAAGCTAAGAACATTATAAACTTAAAGAACGCTTACAGATTAGTTGATAATTAGGAAGTCTGTATTTATTGCCTTTTTACTTTCTTCATTAGGAAAACATTACCTTGAGTGAAATGTTGGTTTGTTCCTGATACTGAATTTCCAATTCAAATTTATTGAGAAGTTCATTTATTACAATGATCTCATCTCCTATTTTATTTAATATTGTCTTCAGGGTAGGTTCCTGGCCTGTTATAAACAAAGATAAAGTGAAAAACAAAGTATATATAAAACAATAGCACACAAGTAGCCATGCAACTCTTGGGGCAGACAGGTATGTCTTACAGGCATTGGAGGTGGACAAAGGACTGTTTCTTCAGTCCAGGGACCTGTTTCCTGGATACTCTACAGACCTCACTTCTAAGCAGCACGGAAGAGAAGGAGGGAGAGGCACATGCAGAGCTTCCCCTGAGGCTTGTTTCTAGAAAATTTCTCCGTTACAATAAAACAGGAGATAAAATAAACACCTTTCTACCTGCCTCACTAAGCTTTCATGAGAACGAGGTCAATTCCCAAGGGTTCCAATATGAAGAGGGGCCCACAGGCCAGGCAGCCCGTGTGAGCTGATGCTGCAGCAGCTCTGACCTAGGGAGTGTGGAGGGATGCTGGAGGAGACTGTCAGCTTCAGCAACCGGATGTACTTCGTGTTAGGGGGATACATCCCAAGGCTTTGTCGTTTCAAAATACAGGTTGTAGGAAATGAGTATCTCAAATGAGTTCAGGATGCCTCTTCAATGGCTATATCGTCAATGAAATTTCAACTCCCAAATTCTAGTTACTGGCCATAAAGATAAACTCATGGTTTGAACTGGTCTTCAGTACACATGTGGAGGGGTCAGGGTGAGGCTGAGAAGAGTTCTCTATGGAAATCTGTAAAACAATGTGGGATTCATATTTATACTATCTACACAGTTCAAAACTCCTAACAGAGACAGTAACACAAAGTCATAGGCTAGTGATAATTCCAGGGTGTCCAGAAGAAACATGAGAAATGTATAAAGAAACACAGTTTCATATTCCCAGGCCAATCTCCTAGTGCCTCTCTAGGAGACTGGAGAAAACCAGAGTCCCTTCTTCCTTAAAAGTAATTTTTTAAAAATTAAGAGCAGAACAAAAGTACAAAAGAAAACCTATCTCCATAATCAAACCTTTCCATCTGCATTTCCGGAAACTAAGCAATGAGAAAAATATAAATAAAAGCATACTCTGGTCATATCTGTAGATTATGGAGATAATACAGTGAAAAGGCTAGATACTCCAAACAGAGACACCAACTCCAAACAGAGACACCAGTACCAACTGCTTATGGTCACTGCAAAGATATGTGAAAGTGTGGCGGAGCAGTAGCATGGCAGTTACTGTGCTTGCCTGGCATACACAGGGATGAGAATTCAAACCCCAGCACCACGTACACAAGGAAGTGTTGGAGCAATGAAAGCCATGCAGAAAAAACTAAATAAAATTGATTCTCTCTCTCTCTCACCGTCCCTCTCAAAAAAAAAAAAGAAAAAGAAAAAGAAAAAGAAAAAGATATGTGAAAGCATATATAAGACAGACTTAGTACTATGCTGGAACCTAGTAAGACACTCAGTAAATGTTAATGAGAAGCAGTATATTATTCTATCTAATTGAGCAATGCTAATTGCCTTTGACAGCTCATAACTAAAACAAATCAAGAGTTCTGAGGTTTCTACTGAGAATAATTTCATAGATTTAAATAACTTGTTGGCTGCAGTATCTCTTCCCTGTGCACTGGTATCTCAAATAACTGTTAGTCATCTAAATTTCAGGGCCTTCTTTACTGATTTGTAGCAACATAATCAATCGAGCAAACCCACACCTTTTGACAGTAGTCAGCTAGTACCTTATAGCAGCCAATATGGCAGACAAACTACCTGGCTTTAAAAATAGGCTAGAGAAATATATTATTCTCCCTCACCTACAAAATGACAATTCCCAGTGCATAGTAACCCAACAGGTCTGACTGCTTCAGTCAAGCTTCTGCTTTAGTGGGTCATTTGAACCTAGTTTTACAGATTTCCAAACTATATCTGTTTGTTCAACAGTAATTTATACCATAGAAAAAGAATTTAAACAAGACTAATTATTAAAAATCCAAAAGTTGTTGTAGATTTTTTCCTTTTTCCTTTTTTTTTTTTTTTTTCTCCCAGTAAATGTGGCATAGAAGTAGAGAGAGCACTACACTGGAAGTTAAGACTCAAACTGTCATCCCAGGTACTCATGAGCTGAGGGACCTGGGCAAGCCACACGACTCCTGAGAGTCTGTTTCTCATGTGTGAAATGAAGGGGGATTGCCAAGCTGAGCACACAGTGCCTCTGGCCTTAACTCTCTTGAATATGTGAACCATAAACTATAAAATGGAGGAGGGGCCTTTATTAGAAGTTCTCAATAATGACTGAGAATATCAAGCCCTTGGGAGAGCATGTATAAATCAAAAGGGCATATCCAACATGCCCTCATATTTGAAAAAAGCTCTTAAGGACCAAGTCACAAGAGAAACTACAGCAAAAGTTTATCAAGATCTACCCGATAGATGGAATTCCATCTACCAATAAATCTTTAACTCTTCAAGACCATGCTGGGGAGCACACATTTGTTTTTTTAACATTTTAGACTAGACAAGGATCATCTGTTTCTTTGAACTTTCATTGCATCTTACCTTCTCAGCATTTGAAGATATTTTCAAAGATGGTTATAACCTCCAATTTATGGATGTTTAAAAACTTAATTTCATTTTGAGTTAGCTGTTTCTGTGATATATGGGAATAAGCTTCCTACAAAGCAAGCAGGGAGATGGCTTATGGGCCACTTCCACTTCTGGATTTTTTCCACTTCAGTTTTGTCTATTTTTTTGTTTTAGTATATCCACTTAGCACTAGAACCATGGATGCTACAAACACTTCAAATCTTACTACTGGTCTATATATCCCAGAAAAATATAAGTAAATAAAATTAAGGAATATTAAGCTCATCAGTTCAGGTATCCTCTGCTACATTCAACAGAGTTAATGTTGTGGTGTTTGAAAATCACTATCAAAATCTAAAATTACCTAAGATACATTCACTTAACCAGCTACATCACTGAAAGTGGGTCCATAATCACAATGCATTTTGTATATACAAAGTCAGTTAAATTGTTTTACTTACCAAGGTTTCTTAATGACAGAGTTTTTTTAATATTGCCAATCTTTTCATTAACATGAGCACATAATTGTTCCAGATCTGAGGAAGCCATCCTTTAAGCCTCTGAAAAAAAATACTTTAAAATATATTTTAACATACATTTATACAAAAATATATTTATACATTTATAAAAAAAAGAAAAGCCAAATTCCTCTTCACTTTCAAAATACATGAATGATAAACATCGAGTAAACCACAGTTCCTTGAAAGCAAAGTACAAAACTCAAGAGCAATTTCTTTCAATTCTACAAAATTCAGTTTCTCCAGAGCACAGTACTGAGACATATCTTAGTGCCTGCCTTCTACTCGTCAATGGCTCCCAAAGCAGGGTAGATAGAGGGGGATAATCCTGCATTATTTACTTAAGGATTCAGGAAGATGAAAGCATTATTTACACAGACAACACTAATACTGTCTTTTAAAATGCAAAATACATGTGCATTTTAAAGAAATACTTCAATTTCAAAATGTGCTCAGGAAACCATTGGGGTGGCTGCGGGCTTCACAGTTTGGGTTCAGTAACAAGGCAGAGAGGGGTAAGAACTGAGATCCTGGTCACTCCGAGTATTAAGAGCAGAGGTCGCTTCAAAGCATCTACTCCAGCTAAACCAAGCCCGGAAATACCCAACCTGGTGCTCTGCCCGCCCCGCCCCGCCCCGCCCCGAGCGGCCCGCGGCCCTCGCCCCCACCAACCAAGCGATGCTTTCGAGGTCAGAGACTCCAATACCAGACTCCAACCTCGCGCGGGTCGGGGAGCAAATGGCCCACTGGCTGCGGGATAGTGAGCTGGAAATACCCCAGTTTCGGTGCGAATCCCAGGATCGCGGGAACCAGCTCCAGCAGTGGAATTCAAACGGCCCGCCGGCCCAGGACCGCGCAGGCGCACAGGCGCGCTTCCGCGTCTTTAGGCGGCACAGGTGGGCGGGGGGCGGGTCCGGGGCGGGGCTTGGTCGGCCGCGCCAGAGCGAAGGCGTCGCTCCCAACCCCGCAGATCTCGCGCGATCTCCATCATTCACCCTGAACTCGCCGCCGCGCAGCCAAGATCCCCGCGCTCTGAGAAGTGGCCAGCTGAAGCCGCGGCTCTCAAATCTGCCGAGCAGAGAGGAGTCGTCAGGGGCAACCTTTACAAATGCCAGTCAGAGAAATCGGATACTGGGGAGGTGAGACCCAAACCTTGGTGTGTTTTTAAAATACCCCACATTATTCCAAAAGCAGCCAAGATTGAGAGCTAACTGGCAGAGATTATTTGTGGAGCATACGGCCTCTTACAAATTAAAAAAAACAACAACTATAGTTTTGCCTACTGAAAAAAAGGTGGGGAGGGTCCCAGAGCCGGAGGGGTAGCTGCATAGTCTTCAAGGACCCAGGTGCCTTCATCCTTTGGCTCCAGGATCCGCAGCGTCGTGCGTTCTGACCTTCAGTTGCCCATGGTGCAAAAGCATCCTTCCAGTCCCTGTCATCAAGTCCTTGTCCCAGGCAGCAGAAGGAGGAAGAGGCAAGGATGGTAGGCTCACCAACCAGCAGAGCCAACATCTTTAAAAACTTTTCCTGCAAGCTGCACCCAGTGAGTTCTTTGTACTTTTCATGGGTCACTCACATCTGTGAGGAAAACTGAAAAAAAAAATCCTTAAAAAATTTTTTGTGTGTGCTGGACAGTTACATTGCCTTCAAAATATCAGACTTTTATAAGGGAGAACATATAAGGTTGATGAAGGATTTCTAAACATGCCACGGCCAAATAAGTCATTCTGATATGGATTATTTTGTTAAAGGCACTTAAAAATGTTAAATACAAGAAAGACTCACTGTGTCCTCCCCACCCCACCCCCAGGAGATGAAATGCCCGTGTGAAAGATGACCTCATTATACCAAGAGGAAAAAGATTTTTATTATCAGAGATGGAAGTTAAGGCTAAAAGAAATTGAGAAGTCTGTACAAATAAACCTTTTGAAACTAAGCCTTATCTTCCTAGTTCCTTCTCCGCAATTAACTATCCCAAGCCTCTTGTCCTGTTCACAATTTACTATTCTTTATCCAATCTGGCACATAAGCATTCAAGTCCAGTCTTTGGGTCTTCATTTTCCTCACAATGCCAACCAGACGCCTTAGGATGGTGAAAGAAAATGTTACCTCCCTTACATAGGCAAATAGGCCATTTATGATTATTATTATTTTAAAACCTCTTCTTAGGATTCTAGGAAGATGATGGAGTAGGAAACATCAAAATTTGTCTCCCAGCCTATCTAGACTACAGATATATTAGTAGAATCTGACTGATATGACAATTTGAGAACTCTGGAGTCTATAGAAGGCTTGCAACATCCAGAGGAAGGCTTAGATGACAAATTGTGGTTAATTGTCATCAATTAAAGCTAATATCACAGGGGCTGGAGCAGAGGCTCAATGGTTATGGCACTTGCCTGGCATGACCGAGGACACAAGTTCAAACCCCAGCACCATATATACAACAAAGTGTTGGAGCAACAAAAGTCACATGAAAAACTAAACAAAATTGTTCTCTCTCTCTCTCTCTCTCTCGCTCGCTGTCCCTCTATTTTAAAAAAAGAAAAAAAAACTAGTATCACAGAGGAAACTACCCAGTTTCCACCATTAGCTCCATGATAGGCAGCTGTCCATGTGCTGCTGGAGAACCCTGCACACAGCTAACAGGAGCCAGTGTGGACAAAAATGACTCTGTCTTCCAAATAGCTAGAATCTGGGGTCTGATCACTAATTTCTGTTTTAAACCAGTTTAAAACAAACTAGTAAAGGAAAATGTGGATAAAGTCAAGAAAATTATGTATTAGCACAATACAGAGACAGGGAACCTAAAAAGGAACCAGAGAGAAATAATTGAAATTTTGAAAATTCACTAGAGAGACTCAAAGGCAGATCTAATCAGACTGAAGAAAGAATCTGTGAGCTCAAAGGTAGGATAGTGGAAATTTGAGTCTGAGAAATAAAGAAAAAGGACTGAAGACAAGTGAGCAAAGTCTAAGGAGAATGTGGAGCACCGTCCAGTCAACCAACATATGCATTGCGAGAGTCCAGGAAAGAATAGGGAGAGGAAGAGACCCAGAGACGATTTGAAGAGATAACAGCCAAAAACTTCCTCAAATTTATGAGAGATGTAAATATAAACACCCAAAAAGTTCAATGAAATCTAAGGTAAAGTCAAAGATACCACCAAAAATAATCAAACTTAAAAAACAGAGTCTTGAAAGCAGTGATAGAGAAGTGACTGGTCATATGCAAGTCATCCTCAGTAAAATCATCAGATTTCCTCAGTGCACTAGTGCTGGGAGGAGGGTTCTGGCAGGAGGTGTTTGGGTCACACGGGAAGAATCCCCATAAATGGGTTAACACTTTTCTCACAAGATCAAGTTCTCACTCTTTGAGACTGAATTGGTTACCATGAGAGTGGGTTGTTAGAAAGTAGAGCTATCCTTTCTGCTTTGCTTCCTCCTCCTGTTGCAGCTTGCTCTTCTGCTATGTGCCATTAGTTGAAGCAGCATGAGGCTTTCATTGACAACACGCTCCTAGAATTCCCAGCCTCCAGAACCATGAGACAAAATAAACCTCTTTTCTTCATTAGATGATCCATTATCAGGATTTTTGTTATAACAACAGAAAACAGACTAAGACAAAGTATCCATAAAATTTGCTCAACCAAAGTGTTCAGAGATCTTTGACACTGATGAATAGGTGGAGGTCCTTGGAGGATGGTGGGGAATTGGGGAGGATTGCCCTTTCCTCCATACCTTGCCCTATACATCTCATTTATCTGGCTGTGTATCTGTATTCTTTGTAATGTACTTTAAAATTAAATGCAGGGTTTTTTCCTGAATCTGTGAGCCTTACTTCACACCAAATACAAGTATTCACTCAAGATGAATCAAAGACCTAAACTTAAGATGTAAAACTATAAAACTCCTTAGAGAAAACAGGGCAAGAGTTTTATGATGTTGAATTTAGCAGTGATTTTATTGGATATAATACCAAAGGCATAAGCAACAAAAGAAAAATAGACAAATTGGACTTCATGAGAACTTGTTTTTGAAGAGAGAGAGTGTCAATTTCACGTGGCTTTCATTGCTCTGATACTTGGTTGTGTATGTGGTGCTGGGGTTTGAACCTGCATCCTTGCGCATGCCAGGCAAGCATCGTGACTGCTGAGCCACTACTCTAGCCCCTCATGAAAACTTTTAAAAGTTGTACATTAAACAGTAATATCAGTATAGTAAAAAGGCAACCCACAGAATGGGAGAAAATATTTGCAGATTATCTTTTTGATAAGATATTAATATCCAGAACACATGGGAAACTCTAAAACTCAACAACAGCAAAAACAACAAAAAACCTGATTAAAAAATGGCCAAAAGTGACCATAAGCAAATGAAAAGATGCTCAACATCACTAACCAGTAGGTAAATGCACATCAAGCCCACAAAGAGAACCAGGAGTGGTGCTATGACCCTATAGTCCCAGCTATTCAGGAGGTTGAGGTGGAAGGTTACTTGAGGCCAGGAGTTTGAGACCAACCTGGGCAACGTAGCAAGACCACATCTTACAAACAAACAATCACAATTAGATGCCATCTCACACTCATTTGGATGGTTATAACTGAAAAAAATTACTGAAAATACCAAGTGTTGGAAAGAATGTGGAGAAACTGGAACCTTCGTGCACTGTTAGTAAGAATCTAAAATGTTATGCCATTGTGGAACAGTATAGTGGTTTCACAAAAAAAATTAAAAATAGAGTTCCTACATGTCCATCAATTCCACTTCTGGATATATACTCAAAAGAAGAGCAAACAAGGTTTTGAAAAAATATGTATGCACTCATATTTATAACAGCATTATTCATAATAACAGACATGGAAGCAACCTAAGTATTAATAGATGAATGGATAAGCAAAATACCATGGGAAATTATTCAGCTTTTAAAAATGAACATAATTCTGACATATTCTATAATAGGGATGAACCTTGGGGACAAGTGAAATAAGTTGGTCACAGAAAGGAAAATACTGTATGATTCCACACCTGTGCGGTTCTTAGGGTAGTCAAAATCATAGAGAGAGAAAATGGAATGGTGATTGTCAAAAACTGGGAAAAGGGAGGAATGGGGAATTATTGTAGTGGATAGAGAATGTCAGTTTTACAAGATGCAAGGAGTTATGGAGATAAACAGTGGCGACAGATGTAGAATGTTATGAATGCATTAAACACCACTGAACTGTATGCTTAAAATGACTAAGGTGGTAAATTCTATGTGCTTTGCATTTTAACATGACAAAAGTGGGGAAGCCTTTAATTGTGAAAATTTTCAAACATATAAAGGAGAAATATAATAATCCATTACCTAGCTTCAGCCAATACTAGCTTATTGTAAAGGTTGTTCCATTCATATACCCTTTACACCTACCCTGTATATATCAGAATATTTTTAAGCAAATCTCAAACATTTTATGTTCAGAAACATCCATATTTATCTCTACAGATAAAAACTCTTTAAGGGCTGGTGCGGTGGCTCGGCGGTTTCGGTGCTTGCCTGGCAAGCACGAGGACCCGGCTTCAAACCCCAGCACCACGTACACAACTAAGTGTTGGAGCAACTAGGGCCATATGAAAAACTAAATAAAGTTGTTTCTCTCTTTCTCTGTCTCTCTCACTGTCCCTCTCTCTTTGGAAAAAAAATAAATAAATAAAATAAAACTCTTTAAAAACTACTGTTAGTATTATCATATGAATATTTTAAAAATATTACTGAAGTAAAAATGTCCAATGCTCAATTTTCTCTTATCATAGAAGTATTTATTTTTAAAACAATTCCTTTGCATCAGAAAGCAAAAAGTTTACACACTGTATGTGGTTGATACATTTTAAGTATCTTGTCATCTATATGCATCTGCTTATTTTGAACTATATTCCTCCAGCAGAACAAAGCCTATCTTTGTAGGAGAAAGTATGAGACTAAAAAAGGTCAATATTCTAGGAAAAGTAACACAGCAAAGGAAATTTACCCTGCTGCTTCAAAGATACACATTATCAGAATATTTCCCACAAGAAACTAAAGAGGGCTGGAGGGGTAGCTCAGCCGCTAAATCGCTTGCCTTGCATGTGCAAGCATGCGGGTTCAAACACCAGCACCATGTACACAACATAGTGTCAGAGCTATGAAAGCCAAAATGAAAAACTAAAATAAAATTGATTCTCTCTTTCTCTCTCTCTCTCTCTCACTGTCCCTCTCTCTTAAAAAAAAGAAAGAAAGAAACTAAAGAAGAACACAAAGACACTAAATACCAAAGGGAGAGAAATGTGGAAGAGATACAGAAATGAGCAATGGGGTCACACTGCCTATGTCATATTTCTTTCCAGGACTAGTTTGTTAGGACTCCTTCAATTACAATGACAGAAACTCGATCCAAACTGTTATAAGCAAGATGGAAGGATTTTATTAGCTTTTAGAACTGGGGTGTGTGTGTGTTCAGATACAGCTGGTCTCAGATACCCAATCATAATATTAGGCACCCCATTCCATCTCTCACTTCTGCATTCCTTCATTGTCAAACTGTCTTCTCCTTCCAGGTGACCTCTGGTCCCTCCCAACTTAAAATTCTTATAGGTTAACAGTTCTCATTTTCCTAAAAGATTCAGCTAAAGTCCCAGAATTGCTTGCATTTCATTGGCCCCACCTAGGTAATTGGCTTACCCCTCAGCTAATCAGTTATTTAGAGGGGTGGGATGATCTGACTAGGCAAATACCCTGAAACTGGGAGCCAGGTCAGAAATACCGAAAACACCAAGGGCTAAGGCAGTTTCTCAAATAAAAATATTTGTGCTTTTTAAGGTCATGGGGCAAAGGATGACGTGGTGTGGGGATGTAAAACAAAAACAAAACTTGGTACATTTCATTGGTTATGACCACATGTATACAAAAGTTAAAAATGAAAGCAAAGATGGCTAGAAACCACTGAACTGTTCCTTGGAGAAATATGATCAAGAGCAAGAGTCATGAGAACTGAAGTTTTCAAAGAAAAGAAGCAACAATAACATCAGATAACCTTTTCAGGGTTTACTCTAACCTAGGCCTGTGAATACCTCGATTTCAGCCTTCTTGCTTCCACAACAGGGAAACAATACATTTCTGTTGTTTAAACCACTCAGTTTTTGGTACTTCACTGTGGCAGTCTGAGAAAGTCAGTATACTAGTAATAGTAAGCAAATGCCACACCATGCCAAGGGTTCACTTATATTACTAATTAGCTCTGCCTGGTAATGGATGGAACTTTTCTATGCATTGAAGAGATAAAAGATCATCATCTCTAAAGGAAAGTTTTTGTGTGTATTCAATACATTCTGTTTAAGAAATGGATTACAGGGCTGGAGCGGTGGCTCAGCGGTTTCGGGGCTTGCCTGGCAAGCACGAGGACCCGGGTTCAAACCCCAGCACCACGTACACAACTAAGTGTTGGAGCAGCTAAGGCCATATGAAAAACTAAATAAAGTTGTTTCTCTCTTTCTCTGTCTCTCTCACTGTCCCTCTCTCTTTAAAAAAAAAAATTAAAAAAAAAAAAAAAAAAAAAGAAATGGATTACATTAGAGTAAAAGAAGGGGATTGAGAGGGAGGGAGGTTGGGAGGGCACGGGGAAGAACTGGAGAACAAATTAAGCTATGTTCACCAATATACCACAATGAACTTGAAGCATGCATATACACACATACATACACACATGTACATACACATGTATGTAAGTAATGTACTAACTAAAATGATAAGAATACAAAAGAGGTCTGTAGTATAGAGCAAGTAAATCAGAAAGGAGAGAGGTGGGGAGGGAAATGGAAGATATTGGGGAATGAAATTGATCAGATTATGCACATATATAAATAGGGCACTATGAATCCCACTGTTATGTGTCCCAGTCCAGCTGGGTTCTGACCTGAGGGCGGGCTGGGGATAAGAAAGAACACAGGCAGGAGAGCCAGGTGGAGCTGTTTCACTTTATTCAAACTTTACATTTCTTTTTATAATCCTAAGGGAGTTGCCAGGGGTTATGCGTAGTTTTCCAGTACAGACAAAAACTAGGGAACAACCTGTCGTTAAGACATTCTAACCCACCCTAATCTTTAACAGAGCACAACCTAGCAGCCCTTCCTGAAGGAACTTATGCAAATAGTCACAAGATCACTCTAGGGCAGCTGATGAAATCGAGTGAAGGGCAGACCCCAACAGTTATGTATAATTATAATGCACCAATATAAAATAAAGGAATGGGTGAGAATGTCCACTTAATCTCTGTTGTTCCTTAAACTATGTGTGGAGAAGCTGTGTTCCTTGATGTTGTCAAAGAATGAGATAATACCTTAAAATGGGATACCTTATCTATATTTGGTTTCAATATGGCTTCAAATTGAAGTCTCCCTAGAACACTATATATCTACTGTCTTTGAACTTGATAGAACAGATTTTAACTGTATTGCAATGCTGGGTGGAAGGCTCACTTGCCAGCCACCAGAAGATGGCAGGACAGCACTGTTCTTCTGAAGGGCACCAGTAAAACAAAATGTGGGCTAGAATCTTGTAACATGCTCCAAAAGTTTATGAAGCTAAACCTCATTCTCTTCCTTCTTTTTTCTTTTTCTTTCTTTTTTTTAAGTGTGCTTTTTCTGATTTAAAAGTAGCACATGACTTTAATAGAAAAGTTAAACATCACAGAAATATAAGAATAAAATAAAAACTCAAAATTCTACTTGTCAGAAACACACACTAGGCACCCTGTTCCTGCTCCTGTGGATAAGATGACAATATTGGACCATTCCCAGTATTATCTCTCAACACCACCTCTTCTCTCTTATCTTCTCAGTGACATTCCTCCTCCACAAGCTGACACAGAACATTCACCAATATCAACTATATTCTGGGCCATAAAGCATATCTCATAAACTTAATATAATAGGAATTATACAATGTATGCTGTTTGCCCACAATACAATTAAACTAAAACTCAATAACAGAAAGGCAGAAAACCTCTAAATACTCAGATGGAACAACACACTTCTAAATAACACTTGCATCATAAAATATTTTGAACTGAAAGGCATGGATTAAAATGCTCATTTGAGTAAAACATAAAGGGGGAACTATTAGTAGGAATTCCTATCTTGCTGGGTGCAGTGGCACATGCCTGTAATCTGAGTGACTTGGGAGACTGTGGCAGGAGATTGCAAGTTGGAGGCCAGCATGGGCAATTTAGCAAGACCCTGTCTCAAAATAAAAATTAAAAAGGGTATGGGATGTAGCTCAGTGGTAGCGTGTCCCTGGGATCAATCCCCAGTACAGCAAAACAATAACAAATAACAACAACAATGAATCAGTAACAAAAACTCTCCTCTCTAAATGTAGAGCAAGTTTCTTTGTAATATATAACAAGCAGAGAAATCATGGGATATAAGGTTTCCAGTATTGTTGGAAACATTGTCAAAGTTAATTTGGTGCTCACATTTTTTCAATGAAGGGTGGTAGACTTTTACAGATGCAAACAGGGTTTTAAGAACCATTTTCGGGGCTGGAGCCGTGGCTTGGCGGTTATGGTGCTTGCCCGGCATGCACAAGTACACGAGTTCAAACCCCAGCACCCACGTACACAACT
>PVKS010019689.1:0-29907 GCA_004027875.1 Aplodontia rufa
TAAAAAAAAAAAAAAGAATGAGAGTAAAGGAAGCCCCTGGCTACTGGGACAGCGTGGGTGGGCACCTTGCCATCAGGAGTCTTTCCATATTCCTAAACTGGGGCCGTGGGTGGGCAGAGGAACAGCTCAGGCCTGGGGTGCTGGGGCCAGCGGCCAGGCTAGCAGGGAGGTCTTGGTGTGCAGCTAGTGAGCTGTTTCTTAAAAATTTATCTTATTCATTTTTTTTTAAGAGATACGGACAGTGAGAGTGAAAGAGAGAGAAAGAATCAATTTTATGTAGTTTTTCACGTTGCCTTCATTGTCCTATACTTCCTTGTGTACGTGGTCTGGGATTCAAACCCAGGTCCTTGTGCATGCCAGGCAAGCGCCATAACTGCTGAGCCTCTGCTCCACACCAACTTTCATTAGGTTTTTTTTTTATTAGATGGATATAGAGATACAATTGAGGGGGAAACATTATCAAACAATCAAGAACCAATGTGTATATACTTAATTATCCAGGGCTAATGCCATGTCATGGATGCCCAGCTTGGGTTCCCCCTGTTGCTGTTTCCCCCAGAAGAACCCCTGAGTTAAATGGATATCTCCTGGAGGCAGAGATCTCCTTCTGAGATGATTCCCCATATTCCCACCCTCAGTCTCCTAGGAGTTCTTCCTAAGCCCTCCCCCTACCCTATCCCCCACCCTACACCTCCAGGTATCCTAGGCAGTCATCCCCCTGTCGAGTTGAGAATCATACAATTTGAAGTTATTATTAGCTTAGCAGTCTAACATACTGCTTCCCAATGTATTCTAGCTTCCACAGATGAGAGAAACCATTCGGCCCTTGAGTCTCTGAGATTGGGAGACTTCACTTAACATAATTCTTTCCATCTCCATCCATTTGATTTCAAAAGCCATAATAATTTCAAAAGTCTTCTCTAATGGCCGAGTTGTATTCCATTGTATATATGTACCAAAGTTTTTGTATCCACTCGTCGAGTGAGGGGCATCTGGGTTTGTTCCATAATCTAGCGATAGTAAATTGAGCTGCTATAAACATTGATGAAGCCACATCACTATAATATGCTGATTCTAACTCTTTGGGGAAAATCCCCAGGAGTGGGATAGCTGGGTCATAAGGTGGTTCCATCCCTAATTTTTTGAGGATTCTCCACACTGCTTTCCATAGTGGCTGAACCAGTTTGCAGTCCCACCAGCAGTGTGACAGTGTTCCTCTTTTCCCACAGCCCCTCCAGCATCGTTGTTAGAATTTTTCATTTTTGCCACTCTAACTGGAGTGAGGTGGAATCTCATTGAAGTTTTGATTTGCATTTCCCTTATAGCTAATGATGTAGAGCATTTTTTCATATATTTATGGGCTTTCTGGACTTCCACTGGAGAGAAGTTCCTTTTGAGTTCTTTAGCCCATTTATTGACTGGATTATTTGTGAGTTTGGAGTTTAGTTTCTTTAGTTCCCTGTATATTCTGGATATTAGCCCTCTGTCCCAGGTGTAGCAGGCAAAAGTTTTCTCCCATTCTGTAGGTTCTCTCTTGATGCTCTTGACTAGATCTTTGGCTGTGCAGAAACTTTTTAGTTTAATTGCATCCCATTCATTTATTCTTGACTTCACTGCTTGAGCCATGGGATTTTTGTTGAGGAAGGTGCCGCTGACTCCTATGTCCTGTAGTGTTGACCCTACTTCTTTTTCTAGTAAGTTTAAAGTTGTTGGCTTAATATCCAGATCTTTGACCCATTTTGATTTAATTTTTGTGCAGGGTGAAAGATAAGGATCCAGCTTCAGTTGTCTACATATGGCTGTCCAGTTTGTCCAGCACCATTTGTTGTACAGGCTATCTTTCTTCCACACTATGCTTTTGCCCCCTTTATCGAATATCAAATAGTTAAAGATATGGGGGTTTGTCTCAGGATCTTCTATTTGGTTCCACTGGTCTTCGATTCTGTTTTGATACCAATACTAAGCTGTTTTTGCTACTCCAGCTCTGTAGTATAATTTCAGGTCAGGGATTGAGATACCCCCTACTTCTTCCTTCCTGTAGAGTACTGTTTTGGCTAGTCTGGGTCTCCTTTATTCCATATTTCATTAGTTTTTAAATTAATAGTTTATGTGATAAAATTTACATAACATTGAAGTTACCATTAACAACCTTTTTTTTTTTGTTTTAAGAGAGAGGGACAGTGAAAGTGAAGGAATCAATTTTATTTAGTTTTTCATGTGGACTTCGTTGCTTGTTGTATGTGGTGCTGGGGTTTGAACTTGTGTACCCACACATGCCGGGCAAGCGCCAGAACCGCCAAGCCACCCCTCCAGTCCCAATCATTTTTCTTTTTTTTAAGAGAGAGAAAGAGTGGGAGAAAGAGAGAGAAAGAGTGGGAGAGAGAGAAAAGAATCAACTTTTAATCAACAATTAAACATTCAATTCCCCATTTTCTCCTCCCCCCAGCCCCTGGCATGAGGTGCCATGAAAGGGCAGAAAGACAGCTTTCGGCCTCTGTGATACTCTCTTCTGGGCATCTCATGTGAGTATTTGTCCTTTTGTGACTGGCTTATTTCACTCAGCAAATGTCTTTAATGTTGCTCCATGTCGTAGGAAGTGTCCAGGTTTCAGTCTTTTGTAAGGCTGAGTAATATTCCACTGCGTGATGTATGAACCACAGTTCGTTTCTTCTTCTGTCAGTGGACAGCTTTCGGCTATGGTGCATGCTGCTGCTGCGAATATGGGTGTATAGACATCTTTGAGAATCTGCTTTTCATTCTTTTGGATGCATACCTAGAAGTGGGATTTGTGTATTTGATTTTTTTTTCTTTTTTTCATCACCCTGGGGATGAGCCCAGGGTGCTTACCAGGCAAGTGCTTCATCTTTAGCCCCTGTTTATTTATGCGTGTGTGTGCGTGTATGTGCACGTGTGTTTAGGAATCACCATACCATGTGGAGTAACCTTTGAAAGAGCAGCACAAGCCTTATCCAGAGATGTAGAGACTCATGGAAGGCAGGCAGGGAAGAACCTGGGCTCCTGGTGGGGAATTTGGAGTTCAATCTGCACAGTTGCTGCCAGTCAGTGTGACTCCACATAAGTGGGAGTGAGCCTCAGTTTCCTCCAAATTCATTCATGGAACACATTTTTACTGAACACCTAAGAGGATGCCCAGGTACACACCAATGAGAAAACAGAGCGGGGCATTGTTTCATTCAGCGCTGGTGAGAAATGTGGACGTTGATCCCTGGTGACACGCGTGAAGGGCAGGCTCAGTGTCTAGCTCATCACGTGCACTTACTGTGTGTTCTTTTCTTCCTCTTTTTTTTAAGAGAGAAGGAGAGAGAGAGAGAGAGAGAGAGAGAATTTTTATTGAGCTTTTCACATGGCCTTCTTTGCTCTGACACTTAGTTGTGTATATGGGTATTGGGGTTTGAACCCGTGTACTTGCGCATGCCGGGCAAGTGCGGTAACCACCACGCCACTGCTCCAGCCCCTCTTTTCTTCCTCTTTAACGCGGCAGCTGGGAGGCACGCTGATTGACCAAGGGTATTGCACGTTCTCTTATAAATAACCTCCTATCGAGGTAGTCACATGAACAACTCCCTTCTAACTCTCATTTTTAAAATCCAAAGAGGGCCACTGCAAAAATAAAATTTTTTTTTCAAGCAAACTTCCGAGGTGCTTGGTAAGGAAGTAGAGGAGTGGGGAGACCCCACACAGGGTGTTAAGCAAGCAGACCACAGTGGGTGCGGGTGGGAGATGGCCAAATGGGGACCTGTGTGGGCCCAGGTTTGCTTTGGTAACTGAGGTTACTGACAGTCAACAGTGACTGACGTGAACTTGGAGACAAACTCATCCAGCAAACCTTAAAAGGCATCTCCAAGAAAACTGGTGAGAGACGCAGAACATAAATACTGGGGTTTGAGGCAGGAAACTCCTCCACCTACCTGGCCCAGCTGCAAACAGCTGGGTTTTGTGTCCTGGAGACCCAGGAAAAATTCCTTCCTGGCCCTTCTGGGAACCAGTCTGACCTTGAAACTGTCCCTGGTCCACACCCCGACAGACCAGCGCCTTTCCCACCCACCCTTGTGGTTTCCCGATCCTGGTCGCTTTGTGTGGAGGAAGAGAAGGAAACATTTTTGTGGTGGAATCTTTTTAAGTAAAGGAGAAAGTAAGAGAGAAAATAAGGCAGTGAGCAAGGGCCTGCCAGGTTGGGGGCTGGAGACACTGTCCCCAAGGAGCCCCCTTAGTGGGCAGGTGTGGGCCAGGCAGCAGGGACACAAGGAGGGCAGGCCAGCTCCTGGGCACCTCTCCTGGCTGTCAAAGACATTCACGAGGAGCCTCTTCTCCCCCCTCACTCGAGGAGGAGGAATTCAAAGAAACACCAGGAGGAAGTAATTACGTTTAATAGAAGCCCTGGCTGGAGACACAGATTCCCAGCCAAGAGTATTTAGTGGCTATTTACGGAGACGCTTGCAAACACATGTAGATGGATGGCAATTCCAAAGGTGTTAGACGGAGTCCCCAGGGCCTCGGGGCCTCAGATCTTCCAGGCTGCAGAGTCCGGGTGAAGGCGTCCATGCTCCCAGGAGGTTATGCTGAGATTTAGAATGTGGTGACCAGTCCCAAGTGGTGCGGATGATTTTTTAACACCTTACAATAAAAGAGATGCTTTTAGTGAAGGCAGAAAGATCATTGGGTCTCCTGAAATCATTCGGTCCCTGGGGGCTAACTGGTGGGAGAGAGCAGCACTGGGACAGGTCTGTTGAAATGAAGCCTGCAACCCTTCCTTGCCCCCCAGCTGCCTTCATGTTTCCCAAACAGTATCAACTCAGTGGAGCGAATGCTGACGTGATGAGTAGGATGGTTTCTGTCCCAAGTCCACAGGGCAAGAGATGAGTGAGGCTCCTGTCCTCAGCAAGCTCAGGTCAGCGAGGGGAACGCGAGACACTTCCAAGTTCAATGACACAAAATCACCAGGGATCCTGCAGTGGTGGTGGTGCAGAAACGCCCTCACGCTCAGGAGTTGAAACTTCAGGGCCAGGAGCTGGGCTGGTGTGATGTGGCTGAGTGGGGCCATGGTGGGATGGTGGATAGAGAAGAATTTGGGTTGGAGGGAGGAGAGGTTTTTACTACACTATAAAATCTTTTCTGGTTGGTCCCCTGCCCCCACTGTCTCAAATTATATTGTTCACTGTGGATTCCTGCCTGCGTTTTGATTCCTCTCCTGGATTTAGCACTCCCTCCAAGGAAGGACCTTATTTGTATTTGTGTATATTGTGAGCTGCCGGGCATGGTCCCTGTCCCATGGGAGAGGCAACTCACTAGTCTTCGGAGGAGGGACAGAGCCTCAGATTGCATGGAGAAGAGCCGGGTGTCCCCAGTGGTGAGAGGCCTGGTGGGTGAGCCCTCTGCTTGTTCAGCGAGTGTCTCCATGATCAACCCTGGCCAGCCCTGGGTCTCTTTGGGGTAGACTCTACATTACCTTGCTAGGAGCACCGAGGCATGAATGAGGCTCATCTTAAGGAAGCTGTATGAAGGCAGTTAAAAAAAAAAAGAGTAGTTTAAAGGTCTCTCGACCTGAGCTGGGGGATGGCTCAGGGGTAGTGCTCACCTAGCATGCACAAAGCCCCGCGTGCAGTCCACAGCATCACACACGCAAGCCCTACCTGGGCCACACCATCCGTCCCTGCCAGCTGGGCAGGTGGCTGTCAGGATTCAGCAGCCCCCACTGGGCCTTTCCTGGTTGGTGGCTCTGGCTCCGTCCTGCCCTGTGTCTTCCTCCACTTGATTCCTTCTGGATTAGCTCAGCGCAGCATTATCCCAAAGATTCCATCCAAGTTGGCAAGAGTCACACGTAGGGCTGTTTGGCTTTTAATAAAGTTTATGATTTAAACCTTTTGCTCTTAACACCTTCTTTGCAAGCCTCAGAGGGAAACAAAAATGTTGAGTTGTTTACTCATTTCCTTTATAACGTGGAGACCCTCGTACTTGGCTGGAGTTTTTGTATGGGTGTGGGGGGGTTGAGGGGAGGGAACAGTTAGGTTGTGTGGCTGTACACACACACTCTCTCTCTCAAGAGGAGAGGAGGAATCTATAGAAAGACTGGCTGTACTTCAGGCCTTGGCAGGTTTCCAGAACATTAAACGAGCCCTTCAGCATGAAGATTTTCCTCTGAAGAACAACTGATTCTTGAGCCACAGAGTCTCACTCCCTCACCCATGCTATGGTCAGCTTCCCTAGAAGTGAGGAAGGCGCCTTATCAGAGTTCTCCAGGGCCGCTGGGAGGAAAGAAAAATTCACAGAGGGACGGGAGCACCACAACAGGGATTTCAGAGTAGGGGAGGAGGGAAGGCCCTAGTCAGATCCTCAGACAGGATCCTGAGACTCCAAGGTTGGAGCCCAGCTGCTTCCCTCCCAGGAGGGATGCAGTCAGGCCCTGAGAGGGGACCCAGCCAAGGCTCCAGGGCCCCACCGCTCCACACCCTGGCCTGGAAACAAGGAATCCAACAGCCAAGGCAGCAGATGGGACTCCCCATGACATCAGGTAGCTGTAGGCAAGACTTGTTGTGACCTGCCTTGCCCACAGGGGAGCTGCAGTTCATAACAGACATCCTTGTTAATATTTCAGGGACTGAGGCATTTCCAGTGACACGGGCGAAAACTGGGAAAGAGCGTCTTGGAGTGAGGAGTTGGTGGGAAGCCTGCAGTGAGCAGGTTGGTCCTAAGCCCCGCGGTAAGCTCAGCTCTGTGCACAGGCCTGCAGGGGACCCAAGAGAAAGGGCAGGAATGGTCCTGGCCCTCAGGGGGCTTGTAGTTAATGAGGGCACAAGAGAAGAAAAGCAGGCCAGGTGTTTTGGGTAGAGCGAAGTGGAGATCAAAATCCCCTCTCACTTTGGAGTCTGAACCGGGACACTTTGAGTGCCTTTTGCAAATTTTAGTCCCTGTAGGAGAGTTTAGAGATATTGGAACTAGGGACTGTTTGTATGCGGCCTGAACTCCATGATGCCATGTCCTGGCCAAAGAATCCCATGCTGGGTTCCAATCTCCCTGGGTCTCTTTTGTCCAAGTGACTAACAGTCAGGGCAGACAAAGCTCCTATTCAGGGGCCATCCCTGCAGGAGGACAACACAGCCCCAGATGATGAGGCAGGCCGATTGGCATCTGGGTTTTTTTCCTCCTAAAGCAGAAACAATGTGATTGTTGGCATGGGACTCCCCTGGGGGTGGGAACTGTGGCCCACACCCAGGAAGGTAGACCCAGAAGCCTGCCAAGGTGTTTTTTTTTTGTTTTTTGGTACTGGGGATAAACCCAGGGATGCTCTATCACTGAGCTACATTCCAGCTCATTTTATTTTGAGACAGGGTCTTGCTAAGTTGCTTAGATGGTCTTGAACTTCTGATGCGCTTGCCTCAGCCTCAGGAGTGATTGGGAGGAATTACAGGTGTGCATCACCAAGCTCAACTCGCCTTCCCGAGTTCTTTGGGGGTGGAGAGGGAGTGGGGAACAGCGCTAGAGTGGAGTGTGGCACTTCCTTACCTTTCCAAGAGACTTCCCACTCCAGGCCTTGGCGTTCCCATCTAGAGATGATTTCTCTATCTACAGAGGATTTCAGAGAACAGGAAACGGCCTTAGAAGTAGGGTCTTGGGCATGGGGTGATCTTTTACACAGGGATGGTCCCATTCCCAAGGAATGAAGCAAAACAATCCATGAATTTCCTCCCATTCATAGGGATGATTCTACTCTACATATGGCAGATGCTGCCCAGAGTTTCCAAAGCAAGTATTGGCTCAGCCAAGCAAATTTATTGCAACAAATGGCTGCTGGGCACCCACCACGTGACCACATATGTCGTCACAGCAAAGCCAGGGTGGGAACCAGGTCTCTCTACTCCTTGACCACTTGCCTTCTCATCCAAGGCCAAGGTTCCCCAAGACCAGGCCCTCCTCTGTCCAAAAATCCAGCAGCTGATTCTCTGTAATTTGGCAGGGAGTCATCCTGCTCCCACAGGCCCCATAGAGCCTGGAGACAGCCTTGTCTGAGAGGCACAGTTCCTCTGGGACCAGGCCTCCTCTAGGCAGCCAGCCAGCCCCATAGCAATGTCCAGGGTGACACGATAGTAAGGCTATCTGGCTTCTTTTGTTTTTCCTTAAAGGGCCAGATGGCTCTTAAAAGTTACAGAATCATCTGACATCAGTTCTTAGGACAAAAGCCAGAGAAAAACTTGGGGATGGAAAAATGTGGAGTACCTCTGGGCATCCACTCACCCTGTAGCCTGTTCTGTGTTTCCAAGGCAGCTGCCCGCATGCACTCAGGCAGACTGTTTATCTTAAGGCCTGGCCCTGGCCACTGTGGGGGCAGCGGTGGCTGCAAAATTGACACTCGGAAGTCTTTGTTTCTGGGTTGTGTACCCAGCACATGTATGTTGGACTAAACTCATAGTTAGGAGCCTGAGGATGCCAACCCATTAAACCAGGCACACAACTCCAAGTGCAAGATCCCTAACAAAGCCTTACTAGAAAATCAGTAAGAATAAAACCATAAAACAAAGAAGCCAAGCCCAAGATAAACAGGAACTATCTCCTGAATGGGAATTCCACCAGACATAGCTTTTTGGAATGGAAATTTCAGAGACAACTGATGGATATTTTTTTGTACACATTCAATCTTCCTTTTTTTTTGGTATTGGGGATTGAACCTGGGGGCAGTTAACCACTGAGCCACATCCCCAGCCCTTGTTATTTTTTACTTTGAGACAGGATCTTAGGAAGCTGCTTAGGGCCTCATTTGCTGAGGCTGGCTTTCAACTTGTAATCCTCCTGTCTCAGCCTCCCAGTTGCTAGGATTATAGGTGTACACCACTGTGCCCAGCCCAACTCTCCCTTTTAAAAGGAGCGTGGCTCAAATTCATTGGTCTCACAAGCAAGGCTGAGGAGACCAAACATCTTTGCTTTGTATGGTTCTCTATTAGAGAAGCAGTGATAACACCAATTTCACGGAGTAATTGAAGATTAAATAAGCTAATGTTTTGGGGGCCCACCCTTTCGGCTTGCAGTGGTGGAGGACCACATTGCCCTCCAGCTAGCTTCTCTCTTCATGGTCTGGGGGGCTTCCCATCAGATCAGCAAGGCTGCTAATTTCCAGTGTTGATATGCCAGGCACTCCCTCTCTTCTCTTTCTTTTATAGAGTCAGTCCCAGGGAGGCTCCTATTCAACAAGGAGTCAGTGACAGGTAGACAGCTGAGTCTCCCAAGCGGGACTTTCCTTTAGGGCACTGGGAGCCTTTCATCATATGGGCCCATCCCATCTTCCACACTACACATTGGCCACCATGTCCCTTCCTTACTCTTCGGCCTTATCTGTCCATGCTGGGCACTGGTTGTCCAAAACTCCCCATGTACTTTCCCACCCCCTTGCTTTTGCTCATGCGGCCCCTGCTCCCCTCATCCTTGAATGCCTTTGCTGACAAAGCTCATCTTGCCAGGCCCAAATTGTAGACCTGAGCAGCAATGCCTGGGCTCCTGTACCCAGTGTCCCTGAGACTCATTTCCTTCCCTAGCTGGGAAGCTCCCAGGCAAGTGGCCACAGCTGTGGTGAAGAAGAGACTGCATGCAGAGCTGGGTCTGAGCTCCAGCCTTACCACACTCCAGCTGAGCAACCTTGGGACAGCTGTGTAACCCATTAGTGTCTCATCTGAGGATGAGATGGGACACGCCATGTACACTGCTCAGAACTGAACCTGGAAGATGGCTAACAGGCCTTAGGTACTGGTCTTCAGTACCTAGAAAAAGGGGTTTCTGGATGCTATGGTAGCAATTCGTGAATGGCAATTGCTTGGATCCTGGGGGAAGAGGTCCAGGTGTGGCAATGGGGCAAGAACAGCACAATACTGATTATTTAGCTTATTCAAAAAAACTACAAATATACCCGAGTAGGGAGAAAGGAATAATGAACCTCATGGACCTGACGTCCAGCCTCAATTATTTTTTTTTCAGGGCTGAGGACCGAACTCAGGGCCTTGTACAAGCTAGGCAAGCTCTCTGCCACTGAGCTTAATCCCCAACCCCCAGCCTCAATTACTGACTCACTGGCCAATCTCTGTGTAGCTACACCCTTGCCCCCTCCCCAACATACACCATGGATTATAAGCTGCAGAGGTGAAAAGACAATTTTATGATGTATACTTTTTGTTTGTTTGTTTTTCAGGGCTGAGGACAGAACTCGGGGCCTTGCGCATGCTAGGCAAGCGCTCTGCCACTGAGCTAAATCCCCAACCCCTATGATGTATACTCTTAAAGGTGCTTTCAAAAATGAAAAACAGTGTGGGCAATTCTGGTGTAGGAACAAATGCACATCATATTGTCACTTTATATGCATTTATGATTGAATAATAACTCAACTCCTTAATGAAAAAATAAAGGAAAAACATAACCATACCTTATCTTCATTGACTTGTGGTCTTACTTTATGGAGGGAAGGCTGCAAGGTCCAAAGTCCAGGGCTGCCTCTGGGACCTGGGAAAGACTGTGATCCATGACCAGTTTTCTCAGTCTCACCTCACCAGGGCCTAGTTCTTAGTCATCTTTGGACCAGCCTGAGATCCTCCCCCTCAAAAACCAAATAATAGTGGTCTTTTCCCAATTCAGTGTAAACACCAAGTTAATGGATGGAATTTTCAATGGAAAGTTCAGCTCATGTCTTCCTCAAACCAGTGATCTCTGTGTCCGCTCGTTTGCAGTTGAATTCTGGTAAGACCACAGAGTGAACAAATAGTAAAAAAAAAAAAAAAAAAAAGATGAATGAATGGAAAATGGTGTAATCTGACAGCTTTCTGGGGATACATCCGCTTGTGGTTGGGATCTGATGTTGTGCGGGATGATACACATTCTGCTAGCAAATTGTTAAATTCTTCCTGCTTCCTAGGAGGAATTTATAAGCAACGTTGATTCTTCAGCCTTGTTCATAGTGCCCGGCCTTCCCAGGCACTCCTCCCTGGAGGGAGGCCGGAGAGTGGGCACTTTCTGCCTGCAGTGATGCTTGACTTTCAGTGTGCAAGTCCTCCCGACTCACACAGTGGCCACCATGGCTTATATGGGAGAGGGAGGGAACGCAGAAAGCTTACTTGCTGCTTCCTTTCTGGGGTAGACACAGACATGAAACTGAGAAAACTCATTCCCATAAAAGAAGTTCCCCAGAATAACTTCTTCCTGTGCGTAAGGCCTCACACCAGTACCAGAGCTGGAAAGGACAGCCATTTTCATGCACGGTGCCTCCCGCCTTTTTCTCTTGGTGTTCATGCTTTGCTGTCTGATCTGGCCCACATATCCAAGTTAGCACATCAGGACACACCCCACTGAAGTGTGGGTCTTAGTTCTGAATAAAATTCTCTGGAGACATGACCATGCCTGCTGCTCTGCCATCTCAGCATGAACAGCTGCACTATCCGAGTGCAGATGATTCCAGGCTCTGGAACATAATCACATCTGGAATGGAGAACCTGGCTTGAGGACTGAGGTGTGAAGATAGGTAGAAAAGACTGAGAAAGAGAATCGGGAGTTCAGGTGAGAACTTAAACATGGCTTTCTCTGCTGAGAACACCCCAACAGGCACAGGGATAATCACTTATCTGGGGACGTCCTGGTTCTCAGGTTAGCTACCACTGGAGCTGACCTCTTGGGGACTGCAGGCCTCTTCCTGCTTTTCCAATACTGGAGGACACTTCTTGACCACATGATTAGGCTGGGTGAGACTCAAAGAAGGACGCAGCTTGCTGTTTTTAAATAACTTTATAATTTCCCAATGGATTTAGTTTGTGAATAAAAAAGAAAAAAACGAACAAAGTGTTTACAATAATTATCAAGGCAAAGTTGAACAGAACACAATTTCTTTGTAACATTATCTGGTAGGCAACATGACGCGATCACATACATGTACAGTTGAAGGCAGCAGGTGTGTTTGCATTGCAGGTACCCCATTTAGGCTGCTGCCACTGCTACCAAAAGGGACTCAAGCTACAAGGAGCCAGTACCCAGGGCTCCCCAGCTCCCCACTAAAGTGCAACACGTCTCTTCTGAAGCAGAGGAGTGAATCCCGAGTCCCTGTCCTGGACATCCTGATGTGCATGGCAGGTTCCTAGTCCTGCAGCGAGACAGACCGGTCCAGATGGTTGGCATGTGCCCCCAGGAAGGTCTAGCTGCTTTAGAGGGTGGATGCAATACTGTTGTGGCATGGAAAGGAGGGCTGGACCAGAGTGCTCTGGTCCAGGAGTGCATTCCCTTGTTTTAGCATGGTTCACTTCCTTTCCTGACCATAGCATCTCTGGGGCCACGAGAGAGTGCCTGGGCCCGGGAGATCTGGGGTCTAAAAAGCTTAAAGGGAAGGAATTTAGGTTCTGAAGCCAGAAGGAACTGAGTTCTAGTACAATCCATTGCACCTGGATCGCAGGCTCCAAGCTGGCCAGTGTTGGCTTTGTTGGATGGTCACTGGATGATATAGCACCAAGTGGGCAGGAAAGAGGTCCTGTGGCCTGCCAGGCAGGGGCTTCAGAGTCAAGCCCAGGTCATCACACAGTATAGGCACACTGGGCTGGGACCAACGTGGGGGTAAGGGTGCTTCTGGGTCATCAACTTTGAAACCTCTACCCAGAGGTCCTGAGAATGTATAGGAAAATCCTGCCAAGATTGAGTCTCTGAGCCCCCAGATTCTCATCAGTTTGACTTAGCAGTTGTCAGCTGTATCCAGGCAGTCACCTACCTGCAGTATTTCCCAAGGGGCTGGCCAGGCTGTCACCTCAGCCAACAGGGGAGGAGGGGGAGGAGTTTGGCTGCCCCATAGCTTGAATTCCTTTATTAACATGATTTATTAGTTTGCTTTTTAAAAACACACCTCTTTAATTTTTCAGTTCTACAACTACTTTTTAATATTTTAATATTCTCAACAATGGACACAATGTAAAACTGCCCCAATTCTCTGAATTACACAGACAATATCAACAAGCAGAGAAACAGAAGAGGAGGTGGGACGGGACAGAATTCCACTCCCTCAAATCAACCCTTAAAACCACTTCTCTTCCAAAAGTGGCAGGAGGAAAAATACCTACAACAGGGTCACAGCACACGCCAAACACATTGGAAAAAATCAGGAGACACTTGGTTACAGTTTTGACACTAAAAAGTTCGGAAACAGTTTATGCTTAAAAAGAGTAGGTAAAGACAGCCATTTTGTTCAGAAGGATTCCCCTATAATGCATGTTTTCTTCTTGCCTAACTACTGTCTTAGTTCACATGGGGGAAATTGCAGATTCTTTTAAAAATATTTCTTTGAACGCTTACATTACAGTCACTTCCTGAGAAGCCCAGGGATTGGCAGTGATGGAGGATCGGCCTGTGGGCTCTGCAGAGGGCGCAGTCCATTCTCTTCTCGTCCCTTCTCCACAGGTCTGAACTCTGCAGTGGGGAGATGAGGCTGGGGAGGCAGACGTGAGAGTCACTGATATTGCTGACGCAGGGTCCTCTAGGACTTGGGAAAGGACTCATGAGCATCATATTTTATGTGGTGAAGTATTTCTTGCTTTGCTTTTTCCTGAAAGACCTCAAGGATGACCAACAGCCTATGCTTAAGTAATGCAGTCAAATAGGCAGGCACAGTGGGCCTGGGACCAGCAGGATCCTCTAGCAGCAAGTCCAAATGCCAATCCTGACCATCTATGAGGAGTGGGGTGTTAGGACAGCAGTGGACTAAACCTCTGTGGTGACTTCTCCTCCCTCCTTTCCTTCTGGGGAGTATGTGGGCCAATGAGCGTCTCTTGGAATACCAACTGGACTTCAATTAACAAAAAGTGGTAAGCTACACTGCTGCGGGCAACACTCAAGGCCGTCTTGGCTCCAGCCTGCTTTTCTAGTTTTTCTAAAGCCCACATGTAAGAAAGCGAGACTCACTCAGATTCTTTCGATCGTAAGGTACAGGAGAAAAGTTAGAGCTGAGATGAATCTGGGAATTTCCTTCATAGTTTTTAGCGTGTTAAAGCTCACTTAAAAGTCTTTTCCCTTTCAAATGGTTTCCAAGTCTTTGTAAATCTCATTTCAGATACTCCAATGACCAGATGAGTAGCTGGGATAGACGTGTACAGAAAAGAGACTCACACGGCATTTCTTGTCCTGAGCCCCAGGTTGGATTCCACGCCCTCTTCTACTCCTCTTCACAACTGACCTTGATCTGCAGTACAGATGTTGAGGTGCTAAAGAGCAATGGACTTGCCAACGGATAGCTCACAGTGAATCTTCAAGGCAATACACCTTCAGGAGCAGTGAGCGGCCTTATGAAACCATGAGTACCAGAGGGTCATGGAATGACAAGTCCCATGTGATGGGAGTTGTGCATTTAGTAGGCATTAGTTCAGTGAGTGATCTAAACTCAGTAAGATGCTCTCAATGCTAGAAACCAAATTAACTTTGTCCCTACAATATAAAGACAGAGGATGTTTACAGTTAAACTTTAGCCACAGTCCCCAGAATCATTTGAGATGCCAGATCATCCCCCAAGAAAGATCAAGATTTTCTGTTGTGGTGCATAGATTACAGCTAGCTCACGTCTGTCCCAGAAATTTTTCTTCCCCAAAACACCTGTCACGAAGGGCTTCCTAAGTGTTTCTGGAGGGAAGTGTTGGGGAAGGCTGAAATGAAAAATGAGGTACAGTGAGAAACATGGCAAGTGGGTGAGGGTGCTAGCTACAGCCTCTGATGAGAAGGGCCAAAGGGGTGGGTCCAGAGAAGCCTCCTATGCTCTCCCTTGCCAACCAGAGAAGCCAACTAGTGCCAGAGCAGTGCCAGTCTGCTGCTGTGGACATGGTCTCTTGTTTTCTGTTCTCCTGTAGCCTGTGAGGTTGTTTTTACACCTCAGTTCTTTACATTACAGTGGATAATATGAGATTCTAATATTCCAGTCCTAAAAGACTGGGGGCTTTCTCCATGACTTCCAGGCAGTGCTAAGTAACCGGAACTGAGGTAACTGGCCACTGATGACCTCTACTTACTTTCCAACCCCTGCAGCCCCTGCCAGTCTCTCAGAAAGCATCTCAGTGAGAGGTTTATGGGTGGAGTCCATTAAGACCTCTGATAAGAAACACTCCATAGCTTCTCAAGTGGAACGGGATTATGTTACAAAAGGGAAAGAGGGGACCTGGAGATGTGACTATATAAGTTAATGGGACAGCTAATGGGACAGCTGAGTGCTGGTGTGGAAGATCCCGGGACTGAGGAATATGAGGACTTCATGGGCACTATTAAATTCTTAGTGAGTTACTGGGAAGGAGAGAGGCGAAAACACAAGACAAAAACATTTACTCTAGCAGCTCTTCTGAGATGATGTGTGTATCTGGGGGTTCCTGGTGGTAGAGGTGGTCAAACAGCCAGACTGGGATCAAGTCCTCAATTTCTTCGTGGTTTAAAAAAAAAAACAAAAAACTGCATTGTCTATGTTTGGGCAAAATGTTCTCCAAAATGCCAGTTCTTCAAGTGGATTGGCTACTGTAGGATCGGTTTTCTGATTTCACTATGGAGCCAAGTTCGATGAGGTGAATTCAATGTGTTAAGAAATCACTATCCATAAGTGGATATTTGTAGCCTTCTAAACAGAACACTTTAAGGCTAACAACAAACAGCAAAAATACTGAACCACCAAATGGTACCCTGCAGGCAAACAGGGGACAGCTATCTAACACCACCAATTCCATTATAAGGCTGATTTGTGAAACACTTTTCTAGAAGATACCTTCTGCTAAGATGGGGAAAAGGCATGGGCTGCGGATGCAGCTCAGTGGTATAGTACTTGCCTAGCATGTGTGATGCCCCAGTTCAATCCCCAGCACAGCAAGAGGGGAAGGGGATGGGGGAAGGAAAGGAATGCTTTTTACCGCTTTGACTCAATCAGATGTCCCAAGGAATCTACCACACCTCTCCTTCACTGAGATTTTTTCCAAGGATCAATGTCTAACATGTTGACTTGCACACAGTAGGCATTTCATAAATATTCTCGAAAGAATTAAGGAAGGAATGTGTGTAGGCTAAGACAAACTTATTTTTTGTCAAAAGGAGGTTCCATGTACTGCGTGAGGCTGTGGTTCTGAGGGGACAGGTCAAGAATAAGGTGAAAGGGTGGGAGAGGGCCCTATTCTTCATCAGAGCAGGAGCTTGGGACAGGGATGTGGAGGCAGACAGCATTCTGGGAGGTGTTTGGGAGAAACCAGCCTCACTGAGCCCAAAATATCACCTTCAAGAGGAGCAAGACTGCAGGTGGTGATGTCAGGGCCCCATGTGTCACACCCCTCTTCTCTTTCAATTAGATATATTGGACCTAACAATGAAGTAAGATAGGAACATGGAAGAGCAGGGGGAGAACTGTCTGCATCCTCCTCCTGTGAACTGAGGAACAGCAAAGAAGGGTGAGACAGACAGGACTGGAGTGACGATTCAACTGGGATTCAGTGTCTGCTAAGCCTATGAGGCCTGTGGGCAACCCTTGTGGAAAAAAAAAACAAGACAGTAAAGAGAAGATCTCCTCATCTCCCCATCTTTTCCTATTCTTTTTGAGTTTTTTTTTTTTTTTTTACTCTTTTAGAAGAAAGCACCCATTGTGATTTTAGAACACTCAACTCTCTGGTCCACTGTGAGGATCCTCTCAGCATGCTGAACTCTGAGCAGATTCCAGATTTGGTTCTTGCATCAGAGGACGGAAGGCAAGTGGACTCTACTTCACGGCCCTCTAAGGGCAGATCCACCAACTCCCCAGTGCTAATGACCAGAGGGCAGTTCTTCACAGAGACATGGCCATTTACCACCTCGCACATCGTGGTGAAGAGACAACATTCAAAGCAGAAAGGCGGAGCAAGATGACAGATGTGGACACAGGCTGGAATCTCGCTTCTTCAGGTGAGCAAGATACGTGGTTTGCAGTGTTGGGTGCTAAGAGGTTTCCGAATGCCTGTTCCTTGTGGTATTCCTTTCTTGGTTCTTCGCCCCATGAAGCAGGGTCAGGATGACTCTTCCAGAGCGTTGACCACTTGCTCCAGGATGTCGGGGCAGTGGTCTGCTATCTGCTGAAGAATGGCATTGGCAAACTCCTGCAGTTCCGCATTGTCCCGTTCACCTTTCTCCAACTCGTCCTGAAGCTGAAAGGGAAAGGAGAGGCGGATTTCAGGTAAAATGAAATAATCCTATTTGCACTGAGTTGAGAATTTCTGCTCACTGATAAATGACAAAAGAGGTGCTTTCTAAGTGAAGTTTCCCTTCATCAAAAGTGACAAGAAAAGTATAAAACTAAACATCAAGTAACTCTTTGTGAAAAAGAAGTCAATGACTAGTTCAATGCCCAAAGCTGGTAAAGCTGATGACCTACAGAGTTGGGACTTCAATCGTTTCCTCATTCTAGGTGGCGTATTTTCTCCACTGTCCGCAATCTCACATTCATGATGGGAGGAGGGCACCAAGGATCTCAGATAGAATCTTTTTTTTTTTTTTAAAGAGAGAGGGAGAGGGAGGGAAGGAGAGAGAAAGAATATCAGATTTTATTTAATTTTTCATGTAGCTTTCATTGCTCCGACACTTTGTTGTGTACATGGTATGGGGTTTGAACCTGCATCCTCACGCAAACCAGGCAAGCACTGTAAGCACCGTAACTGCTGAGCCACGGCTCCAGCCTCTCAGGTAGAATCTTTTTTTTTTCCCCCAGGGCTGAGGACCTAACTCGGGGCCTTGCGCATGCTAGGCAAGTGCTCTGCCACTGAGCTAAATCCCCAACCCCTCAGATAGAATCTTAACTTTACACAGTGTTCCTTTCCTAGGGACACACATAATTAAAAAGACTTCTCCATTTGCTACATACTGCTTTTATTCAGTATACTAGGCCCTTTGGTCTACCTAAAAGATTATTTTGAGAAACAGGACAGTCCATTTGTGTAGGAGTAAGCGTGTGTCTAACTTCCTATTTTTTTTTTTTTTAAAGAGAGAGGGACAGTGAGAGAGAAAGAGAGAGAGAGAGCGCATGTGCGCATGAGAGAGAAAGACAAAAACAATTCAGAAACAATTTTATTTAGTTTTTCATGTGGCTTTTGTTGCTCTGAGACTTTGTTGTGTACGTGATGCTGAGGTTTGAACTTGCGAACTCGCACATGGTGGCCAAGTGCGGTAACCGCTGAGCCACTGCTCCAGCCCCACTTTCTATTGCTTTGAACACACTCTTTGACATTCCTTTAAGCACTGCAGCCAGTATTTATGCAGTGCCTACTATGTGCTAGGTCATGAAAGATGAATGGGTTTGGTCCTTGCCCCAGACCTATTTAGGTTAATAGAGGAGAGAAGCATGTGACAAACAAGTTACAACCCAGTGCAGTGAGGGCCATGATGGAGAATGTGCTGAGAGGGAAGATGTAATGCCTGCTTCATCCTGGAGGAGTCCAAGAAAGTGTTACTACAAGGCGCCTGGCATGTGGGTCTTGATAGTCAAACAGGAGTCTGTCTGAAAGATCAAAGGCAGAAGAGACGAATGCAGATGTGTGGAGCTAGGAAGGGCTTGGCATGGGTCGGGGGAAATGTGAAGCAGGCAGCATTCCTGCAGCCTAAGGTGAGGGGACTGGGCAGAGTGAAAAGACAGGTGAGGGCCAGGCTGTGTATATGAAGCTAGGGAGTTCAGATGGAATCTGGTTAAAATCCAAAGCACCACAAGAGGAAGTCCAAGAGTTTCAAAACAGTACAGTGACAGGAATACCTTCACCTTCTTAGAAAACACATTAGATGGAAAGAAAGCCTTGTTGGAAGGAGTGGAAGGAAGACTACTCAAGGAGGTCACTGTTGCAAGCCCAGCTAAGAGCCGAGGAGGCTGAAAACTAAGGAGGGTCGGGGCGTGGGAAGGAACACAGGTACCTCAGCCTTTTCAAAGGCCAGTTCAGTGAGGGAGAATGGAGAAACATTTTAACAATTCCACTGGGGGCAGCTGGAGCGGTGGCTCAGTGGTTATGGCCATCATCTGGCATACACAAGAACGCGAGTTCGGACCCCAGCACACAAAAGTCTTGGAGCAATGAAAGACACACAAAAATCTAAATAAAACTGATTCTCTCTGTCTCACTGTCTCCCCCCCCTTTTTTTTTTCAGGGCTGAGGACCAGGCTCGGGGCCTTGCACATGCTAGGCGAGCGTGTCCGTCTCTCTTTAGAGAGAGAGAGAGAGAAAAAAAAAACCCAAACCAAAAACAAACAAATCAACTAAAAAATTCCAGCTGGGAAAAGAAGAATGACAATGTGAAGCAGTGCAGGTTTTAGGGACAAGAGGAGTTAAACTGAGTATGAAGTATAGTCGAGAACACTGGCTCTGGAGTTAGGAGGCCTGGGTGTCAATGTCTGCTCTCCTCATTAGTAATTTATATGACCATGACCTCTCCACGTCTGTTCAATGGGACCATAACATTTTTATAGGGTTGTTTCAAGGATTTAATGAGCATAGAGTAATGTCTGACACATTGAAAACACTTGATGAATACTAGATGTTGAAATTACTGCTGCTGTTATCAAATAGGTAAGATCACCCAGAAAGAGCAGGTTAATTAAAAGGCAAAGAGAAGTAAGTTCTAATTCCACTGCTGTTAGACTCTACAGGCTCTAAGTCAAGAATTAACAAGTACAAAAGATCAAGGAACAAACCTAATGATCTTCCTTCTGCTCAACGTTGACTCAGAGACCAGGGCATTTGCCTATGCTAAACCTGGTATAAACGCTCTTCAAGTTGCATTTATTTTTAGAGGTGGAGTTCTAATATTCCAAGTTCTTGAGAAGGGACAAGCTGAAATATGTAAAACATTTACTCAAGAAGCATTAACCAAGTAGCCAATAAAAAGAAATGAAAGTCTGATCGATGATACATTGTTAAAGATACATTGTATTTAGTATACCTGCTGAGTGAAAGGCAGCAATCATAAAATACCACATATTGTCTCCTCTTTTCCCCCACTGCCTCTTACCAGGAATTGAACCCAGGGGTACTTTACCCCTGAGCTTTATCCTCAGGACTTTTCTTTTTTTTTTTTAATTTTGAGACAGGGTCTTCCTAAGTTGTTTAGGGTCTAGTGACTAAGGCTGGTCTGAAACTGGCGATCCTCTTGCCTCAGTCTCCTAAGTCAGTAGGAATATAGGCACGTGCTACCATGTCCGGCTGATCCTATTTTTATGTGGCCAGATTGGCAAATCCAGGGTTGGAAAGTCGGCAAGCAGTTGCCTCACAAGGGAGTAAGCTGGGAGTGAATGCTGAGGCATATGGATTTCCTGTGAGTGATAAAAGTGTTTGAAAATTGATCATGGTGATGGTTTCACAATTCTGAGAACATAACCAATCAAATGAATTACATATTTGAAATGGGAAAATTACATGGTATATGAACTGTATCTCAATAAAACAAACAAACAAAAAAACCCACTGTAGTAAGTGCCCACACTGAAGGAGAGATAAAATACTACTGTCTTTAGTTTGAGCAGAAAGAGGAGGGGGAAGAGTAAATTTCTCAAAGAGCATGGCAGCTGGCAGTTGTGGACAGAAAAGGGTCTTTCAAGTGGAAAAACAGCATGAGTTATGGCAACAGGTAGGAAATGCAGTTGGCTATTCCTGGAAGTTTAGGAATACAGGAATTACTGGATCTTGACAGAATAATCCCAGCTCTCTGAGAGTGACAAAATGTCCCCCCACCACCCTTGGGCTGGGGGCCTTGGGCACTACCTCTCCAAGGACCCCCTTTTATTACACCTTTTCAGTGAAGCCACACCTAGGGCCCTGTATTCCGTTTCAGACACCTCATTACCAGAAAGACGGAGACAAACTGGAAAAAGTTCAAAGAAAACGGTAGGCATGACTAAGAAGCTGAAAGGACCATTTTATGAGGCAGGATTAGAAGAACTAAATATGTGACCCACACTGAGTAAAAACTAAGAGGAGGGAATGTGATTATTACCTATGAATGTCAGAAAACAAGAAGCAGGGAGGGTGATTTAGCACTTCGGGAGGAAGTGTTACTAGAAGTGATGGTATGAGATTAGGGGGAGAAGAAAAGAGGAGAGGTAGACTATAAGGCAGCTTTTCCAAAGTCTAATGAGTGGTTTGCTTGGGAAAAGGTGCTTAAAAATAGAGGGGATCAGAAGGATCAAAAGGTTTAGAGAAGGAAGCTGGAGCTGCTTTCCATTTAGTAGGCCTTTCTCTGTTCTCCAGGGATTCTGCGTTTTTCAGCTTTTACCTGAAAGCAGTATGTGGGCATGGATGAACAGAGAGAAATTTCATCGGCACTTGATTCATTATATGCTGAATTTTCTTGGCTTGAAAAAAATCTCAGAGATCACCCTCTCTTGTGAAGCTAGAACTGCTTCCACCCTCCGTCCCTCCCTTTCTTGCGTTTGCTATGCAAGAGCTTGAGATCACTTTTTTTTCTTTTTTTGAGAGAGGGATAGTGAGAGGAAGAGAGAGACAGAATCAATTTTATTTAGTTTTCCCCATGGCTTTTGTTACTCTGACACTTAGATATGTATGTGGCGCTGAGGTTTGAACCTGCATCCTCGTGCATGCCAGGCAAGCGCCGTAACTGAACCACAGAGCTTTTAAAATGAGGATTTTTATTTTGCCAACTTTGAAATGCAAAGTTTTAGTTATTCCAATGTCAAAGGAGTGTAGGAACGTGTATGTTTTGATCAGCTAGGAGAGAGAGGTCACGTGAAGTGACCACACTGAAAGCACAGGTGTGAAAACTCTTCCTGACATGAAACAGTACCCTGTTACTTGAAAATATTTTATTAATGTGCATGTCACATGTGAAGAGGAAGAGGAAGTTTTTGTATGATTTGGGAATGTGGCACATCCTATGGGTACATTAGGAAAGGGGGGTTCTACCTTCTGGCACTTAACTCAGCAGATCCCACTTGGGATGTTCTTGCTGCCTGCTTTCTGTTTTGGTGCCGGGATGGAACCCAGGGCCTTGCACACGCTGAGTGGGTGCTCTACCACTGAGCCACACCCCAGCTCCTCTTGCTGCTTCCTACCCCTTGCCTGCTGCCCATGCCCCGCCCCCTATACCTGCCTATCTTCTTCTCACCTCCCTCTGTAGGAAAGGTCCCATTTAGGGTTCACACCAGGGGAATTTTCCAAAGGCAGACATGTACATTTAAAATTTAATGAAAATGCTCTGCACATCTCAGTTACAATGAATTGATTCCTTTCTTCAGTCTTTTCCCTTTCCTTGTCAAGGTTACAAATCTAAGCACAGTGGAAGAAGACTAAGCAATCCAGCAAGTGTTTCCATTTCCTATTGCATTGGTTTGGATCCAGAATGAGCCCCCGAAGGTCCTGATACCTTTGGGTGGTAGGACGTTTAAAAGGTGAGGCCTCATGGGAGGAAGTTAGCTCACTGGGGCGTGTAAGCCAGGAGGTGAGCATGTCCCTTTATACTATGCTCCTGTCATGATGTGCTGCCTCACTACAGGGCCAAAAGCAATGGGGCCGACCAATTCTGGACTGAAACCTCCAAACTGTGAGCCAAAGATAAACCTTTTTCTCTCTGAGTTGATTATCTCAGGTATTTATTATAGCAACGGAAAGCTAACACGCCTGTTCTCTAACAGTGGCAGGCTAACTATAGTGAAAACTATCATCTTCATGTTTCCTGTAAGTAAAACATCATAACTTATAGGCAGCATAAAGGTTCACACAATCTCCTCTTGAGATACAGACAGAGTTTTTTCTTTATGTACTGAAAGCCAGGGTGTGGCTGGAGAAGGTGGGTCATTGGGGGTGTGCTTTTGGGGTGCATACTCTGCATCTGGGGTGGAGTTTCTCTCTCTGCTCTGCTTCCTGATGTGATGTCTTGAGCTCCCTGCTCTCTGGAGCCCTGCTGTACAGCCTCACCTTGAGCCCTGAGGAATGGAGCCGGCCTTCCATGGACCAAGACCTCTGAAACCATGAGCCCTAAAATAAACTTTTTTCCTCCTAAAGTTGTTCTCATCAGGTCCTTGGGTCACGGCAATGAAAAGCTGACTAAAAGAGCAGCCAACAGATGGGAGAAGATATTTGTGATACATATATATGACAAATGACTCCTTCATACCCTCAACAAGAAAAACAGTAATCAAAATGGGTAAGACACCATAATAGACAATGTACAAAACAGTAAACCTGTCCCTTAGTATCTGCAGGGCATTTGGTATCTCCTGTGGATACCAAAATCCACTGAGGCCTGAGACCCGTATTTGAATGGCATAATACCTGCATATAACCTGTGAAGACTCTCCCTCACACATCATCTCCACATCACTGACAACACGTAACACACTGTCAATGCCATGCAAATAGTGTTACACTGCACTGTTTAGGGAACAATGACGCTTGTACAACAACCACCATCACTGTGAGCCTAACTACACAGCATACAAATGAGGCTCAAGGCTGGGAACTGTAGAATGGCGAGAGGCTACAGCAGGGGATGCCTACATGTTACCGCAGGCTCACAGACTCAGGGTAGTGCTTGGTACATGGCGAATTCAAGTTTTGCTTTTTAAAACTTAGTGGAAGTGGTTTTCAAATACTTTGATCCAGGTTAGTTGAATCTGACTGAATGTTGGAATGGCTAACAAATATAAAAAGTATTTGCTGCTAATTTCATTAGTCATCAGGAAGATGCCAGTTTACAATCGCAAGGAAATACCACAGTAGCTAAATTTTACAGGGATAGATAATACCAAGTCCTGGCAAGGTGTAGAACCATCTGGCCTCTCATTCCCTCCTTGCAGGACTGCATGCTGATGTGACACTCTGGAAGACTATTTGGTAGCAAATACTAAAGTTGAACATAAGTATACCTTATGACTGAACAACTGGACTTTTAGGTGTCTGTCTATAAATTAACAGAGGACATGAACAAGAGTATTTGTAAAGCCCAAATCTGGGAGCAATCTAAATGTTCATAATTGAATGATAAATAAGTTATGCTATATTTATACAGTGGAATATTATACAACAATGAGAATGAATAGACTATTTGCATAACAAAATAGATGCATTTCATAAACATGATGTGGAATTAAAGAAGTCAGACACAAAACAGTCTATATTGCATGATTCCAGATATATAAAATTTAAAAATATATAACACTGATCTGTGGTGTTAGAAGTCAGGCCACCCCTGGAGAATGGGACAGTGATTGGAGAGGTGTTGCAGGAGCTTCTAAGGTGCTGGTAGGAGTGTTCTGCTTCTTGTTCCAAGTATCTGTCCTAGTAGTATGTAAAAACTCATTGAGCTGTACACTTAGACTTTCTGTGAGCATGCTATATTTAAAAACTTAAAATAACAACAAAACACCACTTAAACCCAAGGATTACCTAATCACATGATCTGACTGTCTTTACACATATCTGCTCCTGATACCTCCTCTAGTGTCTCCCCTTGTGAGTCCTGTAGCACCCACGTTCTTCTCGTCTTCCTCTGCCCATTCCAACATTTCTTCTCCGTCCTGGTGCTATTCTTCTTCCTTCTGATTACTGCCCCCTGTTCTGGAGGTCTAAGGAGACCTTCCATCAACTGCTCTTCCTCTTTTTCCCTCTGCTTGGGTTACCCTGTCTAACTTAAGCTTTAAAATGGGGTAATAAGAACAGCAACTAGCTTATCAGACATTTATTACAGGCCAAGTGTGATTATAAGTGTTTTAGTGCACTAATGTATTTAATCTACTTTATTTCCAATTTAACAATATTTCTTTTGCGGTAGGTGTTTGGACTTAAAAAAGGTTATCACAGAAAAATCTCAAATGTACACAAAAGGAAATAGCGTAATGACCCTCACAGGCCTGCATCATCTAAATATAACGACCATGCAGTGTGACAGCACAATTACAACTCTAGCTTCCCTTCCTAGTTCCAGACTATTTTATTTTTAAAGAGAGAAAGAGGGGGGAGGAGGAGGGAGAGGGAGAGAAAGAGAGAGCGAGAGAGGATCAACTTTATTTATATTTTCATCTGGCCTTTGTTTCTCTGACACTTTGTTTTGTATGTGGTGCTGGGGTTTGAACCTGGGTCCTTGCACATGACAGGCAAGTGCTCCAACTGATGAACCACTGCTCCAGCCCCCAGACTCACATTTTTTTTTTTTAAGAGAGAGGGACAGTAAGAGAGAGAAAGAGAGAAACAATTTTTATTTTTTAGTTTTTCATGTGGCTTTTGTTGCTCCAAGACTTCGTTGTGTACGTGGGTGCTGGGGTTTGAACTTGCATACTTGCGCATGCCGGGAAAGCTCCGTAACTGCTGAGCCACCGCTCCAGCCCCCAGACTCACATTTTTTAAGGGCTTGATAAAGATCTTTTTATGAATATTTCACTAATACATCAAATCATATAATTTAATGAACTGTTCTTTTAACCTTCTAATTACTATAAAGTTCTCTGTGTGATTAAATATTCTTCTAAGACACAGTCTTAATGGATGAAGCATAATTTAACTAATTCCCATAATTAGAAATTTAGTCTGTTTTCAAGTTTTTACTACTAGAAACATTCATGTGTTGAATTTTCCTGTACATACGTTTTCTTTTTTTAAAGAGAGAGAGGGAGAAAGTGAGAGACAGAGAGAAAGAAAAAAATCAGTTTTATTTACTTTTTCATCTGGTCTTTGTTTCACTAACGCTTAGTTGTGCATATGGTGTTGGGGATTGAACCTGGGTCCTCATGCATGCCAGGCAACTGCTCTAACCACTGTTCCAGCCCCTGTACATACATTTTCAAGTGCTTATGTATATACCTCTTTAAAGCTTTGGATACATGGCCAAACTGAACAAAAACAGTTGTATTAATGTTCAGCCCACAAAAAGCATATAAAGGTACCCATTTCCTCATTCTTGCAATGCACTAGGGAATTAAACAAACAAACCAACCAACAAACCGCCCAAATCTTCTCGACGTGGCAGTGATGTTTCTACCCACATTTCTTTCCATTAGTGGTAGAGTCAAAATTTGAGGCTAATCATTTAACGGTGTACTCACTGACCACCTCTCTTTACGTTTCCTGTTAATGCCTTGGCAGAGTATGTTTCTTTTGATTTTTTTTCTTCATTTGTGTTCTGGTCACAACCTATTACAAGGTCTCTCAACCTAGCATCACTTGTTGCAACAGCTCTAGCACCGTTTCAACGTGGTGTAAGAGTGATCTTTCTAAACCAGGCTGGAAGAGGCTACGGCCTTCTCTTTCGTCATGTAAATGGCTTCCTACATACAGGAAGAGAGTGTGTGCTTTTTGTCATGGCAGCGACTGTTCCAACTTCATCTCCTGGTACATACTTGCCACTCCTGGCCTTTGATGTTCCTTCGATATGACTCCGTCAGTCTAGAATGTGGACAATCTTTTTTCTTACACATCCTTCTTCTCTTTCTCATCCTTAATGGCTGAGCTCAATCATCTAGGTTAGCTGAGAAGCCTTTCCTAGTTAGCAGTGAATATTGATACAGCATTCATTTTGTCTTCTGTTTCAAGTGTTGGTGATATGTTTAATTCTCCAACTCTCTGCAAACTCCTCATGAGTTTGTTATATATGGATGCTGTCTAGCAAACTACCTGCACATAGTAGACAATTGAAAAATGACCAGTGGGGCTGGAGCAGTGGCTCAGCGGTTTCGGCACTTGCCTGGCAAGCACGAGGACCCGGGATCAAACCCCAGCACTGCATATACAACTAAGTGTTAGAGCAACTCAGGCCATGTGAAAAACTAAATAAAGTTGTTTAAAAAGAAAAAAAAAAAATGACCAGCGGGGCTAGAGTGGTGGCTCAGCAGTAGAGCACTTGCCTAGCATGCATGAGGACCCGAGTTTGAAACCCAGCACCACATACACAACTAAGTGTCAGAAAAACAAAAACCAGATGAAAAAAATAAATAGAACCGATTCTCTCTTTACATGTGACTTTCATTCTTCAGATACTTCGATGTGTACATGGTGCTGGGGTTTGAACTTGCGGACTTGTGCATGCCAGACAAGTGCTGTAACTGCCGAGCCATGGCTCCAGCCCCCAATTCTCTCTTTAAAAAAAAAAAAAACAAAAAGACCAGTGAGTGAAATAAAGAATAGGCACCAACCCTGGGGAAAACCTTGATAACTTTTGTGTTTTTTTTAAAGAGAGGGGGGACCTGGAGCGGTGGTTCAGCAGTTATGGTGCTTGCCTGGAATGTGCGAGTCTGTGAATTCAAACCCCAGCACCAGGTACACAACAAAGTGTCGGAATAACAAAGGCAACATGAAAATCTAAATAAAATTGATTCTCTCTCTTTCTCTCTCTCTTGCGCTGTCCCTTTCTCTTAAAAAAAAAAAAAGAGAGAGAGGGACAGCGAGAGAGAGAATAAATTTTATTTAGTTTTTCACGTGGCTTTTGTTGCTCTAGAGAGTTTGTTGTGAACATGGTGCTGGGGTTTGACCTTGCATCCTCACGCATGCCAGGCCGTAACCACTGAGCTACCACTCCAGCCCCAAAACCTTGATAACTTTTTGAAGAGCTTTTATTTTCTGCAATGGTGGGGATCAAATTCAGGGCCGTGTGCATGCTAGGCAACACTCTACCACTGAGATACCCCAAGACCCTGAAGAGCTTTTTAAGATCACATCTAAAGTATCTCTAGATCAAAACTGTCTGAAGGGCTGGGAGTGCAGGTCGGTGGCCAGAGCACTTGCCTAGCATATGCATGGCACTGGATTTAACTCCCAGCATTGCACAAAAAGACAAAACCAAAACCAAAACCAAAAACAAAACCATCAAAAAACTCCCAAATGCGGGGGGGGGGGACTTTGGTATATACTGGGACACATGAACTATATATACACTATAGCACTCCACTCTGCTAAAGTTCTCAAAAGATGGAATATAGGACACATATAGGATATAAAGGTGGCCCCTGGAAAGAATTTTCTGGCTTTTGCCTGCTGAATGTTAATTGTAACGTATTCTGTTCTAAGTAGCTGTTCCAGGCCTCCTTGAACTCAGAGTAGTAATATGATTTCTAGAAGGACTTGAGCCAAGAATCACAAATGCAATAGCAACTGCATTTGAGCAACTGAATGCTCAAAGCAACACACACCGGAAGTGTATGCAGCAGAGGGGACAAGGAGAATGCCTCAGTTCCCAGTGCTGCTCAGCAAAGAGACGGACAGAGGGGAGGTTCTGAGATGAGGTTCCACAGCATCACGCCAAACAAAGGCATTACAAAGAGCTGGCTCCATGGGAAAGCACTCCAGTCCCATTCCTGCTTTCAGCATCAGGGAAACTGCTGAACAGAGCTGACACTGATGGGACGAAAAATAAGGAAGGTAACTGAGCTGGTTGGATGAACAGAAGCATAGTCGAGGGATGAGCTGGTTGAATCAGGGTCATTTCCTAGAACATCTTCTATTTGGCACAGGTTGTAGTTTTAGAGTAGGCTCTACATAGCCAAGTCAAGACGTTATAGAGAGCTATAAGAAATCCATGAAATAAGAAGCTCTTCTTTTTTGTGTGTGCAGTGCTGGGGATCGAACGCAGGGCCTAACACATACTAGGGAAGTGCTCTACCACTATGTCATATTCCTGGTTCTGGAAATTCTTAAAAGAGAGAAAATAGCTCAGTATTCAGAAGACTTGGCCTCATTTCAAAGTAAACAAATCTCCAAGCATAGTCACAAAGGATGAGGTGAAAGGGGAGATACAATGGTTAAAAGAGCGATCACTGGATAAACTTCTTTGTAGCTAGCAGTGACTCAGATTAAGATCTAACTGTGGATGGTTTGGTGGTGAGAAGGAAACCACACAGAAATGCCTAGCTTGTTTTAAGCAGACAACAATGTGAATTTGAGGTTTTAACTGCTGGGTCCCAGGATGCATAGGCCCTAAGGTCTGAACTGTAAAACTGGCATAAGATTAGAGCCCAGGAGGTGCTTGAGCAAGTGGAAATAGTCCCCTCTTCTCATCTCCATCCCTATAACTTAAATCAGTAAGCTGCTTAGACTATAGAGACAAATAACTTCTTATTTTGGTTTTTCAAACAGTTGGAATTAGCTGAAATGCATTTTGCTATAATGTCCTCTTTTTTTGTTTGTTTAAGTGGTGCTGAGGACTGAACTGGGGAGGGCCTCATATCTGCTTGCCATGATATATGTTGAACAAAATGTAAAACTTCAATAGTTAGAGGGCATCTGAAAATATAGTAGATACTTTCTTGCCCAGATTGTTGGTCATTTCTTTTCATTTTGTAGAATCCTCTAGCACTGAGTGCCAGAGAAAACCAAAAGTAGCTCTTGAAGAATGTGTCATCCAATGATTTCCCACAGATTAAAAACAACTCTCAAGTCCTCTCTTCCTTGATATTTCAAGTTCCAGCTTGCAGCTGAATCCTTCAGCTTTATTTCTCCTGTCTCTACCACCCCCACAGTTTGTGGTGCAGAGCCTAAGCCACTGCCACCATGGCCTGGCTCTGCACAAGGCTGATGGGACACAGTGATGGTGGTGAGGCTGCCGTGGGGCATCTCCTCCCTCCCTCCCACCTGGTAATGAACTCCTTTGCCAGGCAATGCCTGAATTTGTTTTTGTAAGAAGGAAAGGCTGTGTCGCCTAGGCCAAAAGTAAATAAGGTGTTACTGTTCTCCCATGACTAATCTTGAATGAAATGATAAAATAAAAACAAAACCTCAGCCCATTGGGGCCTGCATGTCCACTAGGTTCCACTGCTGGACAGTGTGACACTGCTTAGCAATCTCAAGATTCACATGCCAATATAAGAGAAGCACTAAGTACTAAGCCACGAAGCGCGACAATCACAAACTTACTAATACAATCAGTGTGACCTGCAAATGCTTGGCACATAGCTGGTGCTCCTAAAGTGTTTATTGAATGAATGCTAGCTAT
>PVKS010019690.1:0-37975 GCA_004027875.1 Aplodontia rufa
ACAGAAACAATTTTCATTTAGTTTTTCATGTGGCCCTTGTTGTTCCAACACATCATTCTCTCACACATGTCAGGCAAGTGCTGTAACCACTGAGCCACTGCTCCAACCTCAACCCCTGTACTTGTAAAGTATGGGTTTTATCTCCATTCCCATTTGGACTTGGGCTTCCCAAAGCTGAAGTGGAATAATCTTTTTGTTATGATGTAGTCTGGTGATGGCTGCATTCAAATCTGCCAGGGTATTTTACAATAGCATCAGCATTTATAGTAACCATACCAATGGTATGGGATTCATTTATAATAGTTATTTATCTTTACTAAAAATGGATTTTGCTGTTGAGGACAATGTGTAGTGAGATAGGACTGCTCCAAATAAAGCTGTTTCTAAAAAAACAGGGTCCTTAATGTTTTTGTTTTAAATTTATAAAGGCCTGCTAATTGTGTTGCTATAATATGTACCTAAAGTAACTTGACTGTTACATGGTGATGGTGATGAGAGTAATTCAATTCAGTATTGGTTTTCTTCTGAAGTTCACAGATATGGAACCTGTGGGTACAGAGGGTTGGCTGTATATAGCAGAAGGGCACAGATGAGGCTGACACCTAGGAAGAAAATGTCGCGTGAGGGTTGAGGACTAAGCCTTGAAAAACTTCACAGTAGAGACAGCTGAATGCAACTCATGGTTACAAAGACAGGAGGAAAACCCTGAGATTGTTGACTCTTGGAAGCAAAGGGACTAAAAAGTCTAAGAGTGGTCAGTGACCTTTATTGTTACTAAAATATTCAGTAGGGTAAAGATAAGAGATTGTGGAGTCTGGAGAGATGGCTCAGTGGTAGAGCGCTTTCCTGGCATGTGTGAGGACCTGGGTTCCATCCCCAGCACCGCACATATACAACAAAATGGAGAGAAAACAAAAATCATATTAAAAAAAAAAAACATGAAGAAAAGATTGTGGGTATGGAAGGAATTGCAAAATTTTTAGTAAGAGGGAGTCCTTAGTGAAAGGATGAGGGTTGAGGACAGTATAAGCTGAAGATGTACATTGTAGTCTTCAGGCTGATGGCTGGAGTCAGCTATAGTGATAATATTGATACTGACTTTTCAAACTGTCATTCTAGGACCAGATAATAAGTACTTTAAGCCTGTGGAGGAGATGCTTTCTGTTACTACCTCTCAACTATGCCATTCTAATGCCAAGCATCCAGACAGTAGGGGCATGAACAGGTGGGGCTGTGTTAAGCAGCTCGTTTACAAAAGCAGGTGGCCTGTTTGCTATTTTTTGGTATACACAATGGAATCAGCAAATGGAACCAGTGAGGGCCTCCTTTCTTGTAACCAGTTAAAACATTTACCAGCACATCACTGATTAAAGAGCCAGTGAATCTTTTTTGTTTTTGTTTTTGTTTTGTTTATGTATCGGGGATTAAAATAGAAAGGGGTACTTAAAATATCAGGAGTACTTAACCACTGATCCACATCCCCAACCCTTTCTATTTTTTATTTTGAGACAGGGTCTTGCTACGTTGCTGAGGCTAACTTTGAGTCTTCCTGCCTCAACCTCCTAAGATGCTGGGATTACATGTGTGTGCCACCATTCCTGGCTGAGCCAGTGAATCTAAACAGCTCTTTCTAGAGACTTAGTTGGGTGAGAGGAGGGTAGTAAGGGAGACTTGTGGTCAAGAGAGGAGTTTTTTAAAATGGGAGAAACTAAGTTTGTGGGAAGGGAGTATGGGCGTGGTGGCTCAGCAGTTGGAGTGCTTGCTTGGCATGTGCGAGGAGCTAAGTTTGAACCCCAGCACCACATACACAGCTAAGTGTCGGAGAAACCAAGACCAGATGAAAATAATGAATAAAATTAATTCTCTTTTTCTCTCTCCCTCTCTCTTAAAAAAAAAAAAAAGTTGATGGGAGGGATACTGTGGAAAGTAGGAGGTTTATAATGTAAGAGAGAAGGGAAAATTCATTGTATACATTCCTGAGAAGCAGGGAAAGGGTGTGCTGTTCATGGCAGGAGACAGCACATTTCTTTTCTAGCAGAAGGAAAGGGGGAAATAAATAATGGATACACAGCATTGGGCTTATTGGTCTTTTGTGGGAAATTCAGTCTGTTGACTTCACACTTTTCAATGTGAAATAGGCAGTGAGAAAGGCTAGGTTGTCCGTTGCTGATGAGAAGGAAGATCTGAGGAAAGTGGGAGATGGTCATTGTAGAGTGTTTTCATGAAGCAGCATGACCAGAGATGAAATAAAGATGTCCAGGCAGCTGTGAGTGCCAGTGGAGACTGCTCACTGTTCACTTCTTTGGCACTCTTCTGCCTGTTTGTGTGCTTTTTTTTCTCTAGCAACACTCTGCTGCTTGATTTGAAGTATGGAGAATATGGATAGTTCAGAATTTGAATTTTGCTAGATCAGAATAATGCAGAAGTTCAAAGGGCAGAGGTAAAGGTAGTATTCTGTTGGGAAGCATGTTATTGAAATAATGGACCTGGAATGGGGAGAAAAGGGAGATGTATCTGGGCCACTGCAGTAGTAGAGGTGTCAGTGTGAGCCATCCTTCTGGGTCAGAGTGAACCTTTATAGAGAATAAATAGGCAGTGCAAAGCCCAGGTGATTGTGTTCAGAAGGCAGAATATGTATTCTTTGCCCTTACTGGCTGTGTACTATGATCAGGCAAATTTTTTTTTAAAAAAAATACTGATGCCTGGGCTTTACACAGGGGTTCTGATTAATGATGGAGATGGCGTCTGAACTTTTCAAAAGTTCCTAGGTAATTCATAAGTGCAGCCAGGCTTGAAAAACCCTGGGTATTTTGAAACACTAAGCATTTTGAAAGTAGCAGCTTAGGTAACAGAAGAATTCAGTTGTGCTTGTGGGAATGAGAGAGTAGAGGGTGGTGGTTATTGAGGTCACATAACTGGGAGGTTAGGATATTGGATGTGCTGCCCATGTGAATGTGAATGTGGGTGTTGCCCATGTGTTGGCAGTGTATGGAGTGGTAAGGGAAAGTGAGCCAGTGTCTGAGGAGGTGTGACTAAGGACAGAACTGCAGGAATGTGGGTTGGGATGTGCAGGTAGAGACCAAAAGCCTCCCGGAACAGGCTCTTCCCCTCTTTATTTGCGTATAATTGATATATTTAAAGCTGTATATTTAACATATAATTTGGTGAGTTTGGGCATACGTGTACACCTGTGAATTATCCCCACAGTCACAATAATAGACCCATCCAAACCTCTCAAATTTCCTATATGCCCTCTGACTTCCTTTTTTTTTTTTTTTTGGTAAGAACATTACCATGACATGTATCTTTTTTTTTTTTTAAGAGCGAGAATAAATTAAAATTTATTTTTTTCATCTGGCCTTTGTTTCTGACACTCAGCTGTGTATATGGTGCTGAGGTTTGTACCCAGATCCTTGCACATGCCAAGCAAGCACTCCAACCTCTGAGTCACCACTCTAGCCCCTGTGTGTATCATCTTAACAAATTTTGAAGTGCACAATACAGTTTCAGTAAGTATAGAACTATGTCCTGTAGCAAGTCTCTAGAACTTGTTCATCTTGACATTTCATAAAAGAGACTTCATACCTGTGGAGCAGCAACTCCCGTATTTTGATTTTACTACTTCTGTCCTGGTAACTGCCATTCTGTTCTCTTTTTTTGTGATTTTGAGTACCTGAGACACCTTGTATAAGAGAGATCATGCAATATTTTCTTCTGTGATGAATTTATTTCATTTAACAGTGTTCATCAAGTTTATCTGTGTTGCAGATGACTTAATTTCCTTTTTTTCTAAGACTGAATAATACTCCATTTTATTGTATAGCAGGTTTTCTTTGTTCATTCATCCATTGATGGACATTTAGGTTGTTTTCATATTTTGGTTATTGTGAATAATGCTGCAGTGAATATTAGAGTGCAAATAAGTGTTTGAGATCCTAATTTTAGTTTTTTTGGCTCATAATTAGAAGTGAGATTTCTTTACCGAATGGTACCTCTATTCTTAATTTTTTGAGGAGCCTCTATTTTTCATTGTTACTGGAGCATTTTACATTCTCACCAACAGTGTATAAGGGTTCTTATACACTTTTCTCTGCGTCCTCACTAGTACTTTCCTTTTCTTAATAGTAGCCATCTTGACAGGTGTGAAGTGATAGCTCATGTGTTTTTGATTTGCAATTCCTTAATGATTAGTGGTGTTGAACACCTTTTCATGTATCTGTTGGCCTTTTGTGTGTCTTCTTTGGAATAGAAATATGAGAAATGATTAGTTTTTCTTCTCCCTTATAGGTCAGTCTCAAGATAATGAAAAGGAATTAGCTGCACTCTTCCAGCTGTGGCTAGAGACCAAAGACCAGGCCTTTTGTAAAGTATGGTCTTTAAAAATACCAGTTCTTTCTCTTTGGGTTTCTAGAACCTTCAAGTTAGTAAAAATTCTCTAGTCTTTTCACCTGTTAATGTTTTCCTTTTCTCCAGCAAGAAAATGAAGACAGCTCAGATGCCACAACACCTGTTCCTCGGGTGTGAGTATAGCACTCTAATGGTGGGTGGTGTCCCATGAAACCATGGTTCATGGTACCAACATGGTTCTGCTGACATTTCTTGGTATGTTAGAGCACTATAGACCTGAAAGATCATAAGAATCTGCTGATTCTTACTTCCTAATATATCTAAGGAGGCAGTATAGATTGATATGAGTGGCTCCCTGTGGAAGAAGTTATTCTGGAAGGATATGCAGTAGAGTCTCTGAGGGGACTTGATCCAACCTTGTAGGTAGACATACTGTTTTCCATGTGTAGTCCTCTTGGGTTCTTAATTGAGAATGATTCATCTAATCCAAACTCATTTTTAGTATAAAGAAACTGGGATATAAGGTTACATGATTTGCTGAAGGTTAACGATAGGACCCCCCACTAGGTGTTTGAACTCAGGGCCTTGTGCATGTTAGGCAGGCACTCTACTACTGAGCTGTATTCCCAGCCTGTGCATTTAGATTTTTGAGCTCCTGCACAGAGGCCCAACCTAAGTATGTCAGAGTGTGTGTACTCACACAGTAGGGGTATAGAACTCAAGTTTTGTATAGTTTTTCTGGGAAGCAGGAAAAACACCTTTGTCATCTCACACTCAAAGTTCTTATTTCACTAAGGCTGAATTTTTCTTTGCTGTTATATTGGACTTAGCAGCAAGACTGAAACAATTGGTAAAAATTCATCTTCCACTTGCCCAGTACTTTCTGGATTTCCAAAAATCAGGTAATTTTGGAAATACCAGTAAGAGTTACTTGGTAGAAGCTGTGGACTCTGTAAAAAGTTGTGTATTTCTTCTTTTTTTTTTAAAGGAGAGAGAGGGGGAGAGAGAGAGAATTGATTTTATTTAGTTTTTCATCTGGTTTTCGTTGCTCCAACACTTAGTTGTGTATGTGGTGCTGGGGTTTGAATCTGAGTCCTCAATGCATGCCAGGCAAACGCGATACCACTGAGTGAGCTACCATTCTAGCCTAGAGTTGAGTACTTCTGAAGGGACATTTTTCATGTTCCAATGAGAATGCTTCTGGGTGATGGGTCTGGGACTCATCTGCTAGCACTCAGAGTTAAAACAAAGTTCTTTATGTTCCAGAAGAACTGATTATGTGGTGCGGCCCAGCACAGGGGAGGAAAAACGGGTTTTCCAGGAGCAGGTAAGAAATATGGAGAAGCTAGTGTAGGTCTCTGCTTCTGTGAAGCCCTGCAGAGAGAAACACTGAGCCTAACTTTCCTTGAGTGTCCCCCCCCTTTTGGAAATTCATACCTTCACCTTGAATATTCTGTTGGTTGGGACTGATTGCTGGGGGCAGAAGTGATATAAAGAAAGGAAATGAGAACTACTTTGATGACTTTAGCAAAATAACAAAATGCATTTTACTTACTCATCTTATACTCACTTACCAGTTCTGAGGACTTACTTCTGCTCACTTACCTTTTTCAACTATGGTTGTTTGGAGAATTGTCTGTTCTCTTACTGTTTTAATCTGTGTTGATCCCCTTGTTGTAAAGGAGCTCTTGACGAACCCCACTGATTCTGACTCAGGAGCCTTCTCCTTTTTCTCTGGGTAGGAGCGTTACAGGTACAGCCAACCCCATAAAGCGTTCACCTTTCGCATGCATGGCTTTGAGTCTGTGGTGGGGCCAGTGAAGGGCGTGTTTGACAAGGAGACCTCCCTCAACAAGGCTCGTGAGCATTCCCTGCTGCGCTCTGACAGACCTGCCTATGTCACCATCCTGTCTCTTGGTATGTGGTGTGTATATATTTCCAGGGATTTATTTTTTCACCCTGAAGCCTTTCTTAAGTCAGCTCTGTCCTCCCTGCATCAGCCAACCCCCCACCCACCTCTTCCACCCAAGGGTGATTTTGAAGGTCAGGCATAGTATTTGGAAGCTTTGGACTTTGGGAGATGAAAGGGGGATTCTGCCCTTAGAGACTGCTGACAAGAATCAGCATTTCTTTCTGAAGTTGCACTCCATTTACATTCATTCAGGAATTGCTCACAGGCCAGATGAATAGGTTGTTTAGCAGGTTGCTTCTTAAAGATTTTTGTGTTCCATGAATCCCTTTGGTAGTTTGGTGAAGTTTATGGATCCCTTCCCAGAAATATGCTAATTCTAAATGCATACAATAAAAGGCTTAGAGTTACAAAAGAAGCCAATCATATTGAAGTAGTTACCAAGATAATTAAAACTATATGTAGAAATGAGGAGGTTTTTGTCTTTTTTTAATAAGAAATGTATTTGTTGAACAAACATGCTTCTAATGAAACAATATAATATATATATAAATTCTGAAAATTAGATTTACCCCCAAGAGCCCCCCAATTACCCACCCTTATCCCTCTCCTCAAGAGTTTTTATTCTATTAAATGACAAAATCTAGTGATAGGTCTTAGTTTCTGTAACTTTCAAATAGGAATGCGTATAAGTGCTATTTTGAGTGTAATGTATGAAAATAGTTGATTTATCTTACAACATCGCAGCACTGCCAATACATAATTTATGACCTTGTGTTTGTAATCAAATTTCAGTGAAAAACAAATTTTTCTTACCTGAGTTCATGGACCCACTGAATTGTAAAGTGTCTGTGGATCTTCATTGTTGCCTGTGTGAAGCTTGTAGGAAACACCAGTGACAAAGCTGCCAGCCACTAGAGGGCAGTGTGCCCCTGTACTGAGTTGGGGGGCTGAGGAGCATTAATTTCGGATAGTACTAGAGCTGGTCTGTCAGGGGCATTGCTTGATTCCTGGGCTTTGCATTTTCTGATGTCATTAGTTCGGGATGCCGCAGCTCGGCTGCCTAATGGAGAAGGCACTCGGGCAGAGATCTGTGAACTGCTCAAGGACTCCCAGTTTCTTGCACCGGATGTTACCAGCACTCAGGTACATTGGAGAAACTGCTTTGCTTTGTCTAGAATGGATTTAGGGAAATGTAAGAGGACGTGTGTGTGTGTGTGTTTTTAAAGAGGGACAGTGAAAGAGAGAAAGAATCAATTTTACTTAGCTTTTCGTGTGACTTTGATTTTTCATTGCTCCAGCGCTTCATTGTGTATGTGACATTGGGGTTCAAACCTGCGGCCTCATGCAAGCACTATAACTGCTAAGCCACCACTCCCAGTCTCATTCATATATATATATATATATATATATATATATATATTTTTTTTTTTTTTTTTTTAAACCCCCATGTTGGAAATTGAGCCCAGGACCTTGTACATTGCAGGCAAGCACTCTATCACTAAACTACACACCCCCGCCCCTTAACATAAACTTTTGAGAAACTGAAGAAAGCCAGGTGTAGTGGTATATACCTGTAATCCCAGCTAATCAGAAGACTGGGGCAGGATGATTGTGAGTTCAAGGCCAGCCTGGGCAGCATAGACCTGACTCAAAGAAAAACCAAAACTAAATGAAGAAGGGAAAAAAGGAACATCTTGAAAAATGCAGACAGTGATAATCAAAAACCCTTATGGTCAGTGAAGCACAAATACAGCTCTAAGTTCCTTCAGCTTACAGTAAAGGGAAGGCCATGGTAGTTAGAGTTCACAGTATCCTTATAGTGAAAACCTCGCTGTCTCAAGATTCTTACTACATTTTTTGTTTTGCCAAGTGATTTTGTGAGCCATTTGGAAGACATAGCTAGATTGAGATATAGTCAGTCTGTTTATCAACTGTGGCAAATTTAGGGATTTTTCTCTGGATTCCATATAGCTTCTGTTACTGGGTCTGACTTAGCCCATACTTCCCTTTTCTTTGTTCTCAGGTGAACACAGTAGTGAGTGGTGCCCTGGATCGACTACATTATGAAAAAGACCCTTGTGTGAAATATGACATTGGACGAAAGCTGTGGATCTACCTGCATCGTGACCGGAGCGAGGAAGAGTTTGGTGTGTGAGGCTTCTGGGCAGTGTGTCCAAGTAGACAAGGGATGATTCTGACTTTCTGTCCCAGTTCCATCACTCTTTTCATTACCATTTAGGCAGGATAGGATTATGGACGCAGGGTCCTGTTGCCAGCAAGGCCTTGGTATTTTTAGCAAACAGCAGCCCCCCGCCCCATCGCCACTATACCAAGGTTCAGCTTACTGAAGCTTCTGACTCTCATTTTTAGAGCGGATTCATCAAGCACAAGCAGCTGCAGCTAAAGCCAGAAAAGCCCTTCAGCAAAAACCCAAGCCCCCATCTAAAGTGGTAAGTGATCTCATGAAAGCACCCTCCTTGGGAGTCTTGTTGGAGTGGGGCAGCTAGGTGTAGCTACTCATTGTTCACTTAACTTGGTGCAGCAGGAGCTGTAGAACCCATGCCTTCCTTCCTAGAACCTTCATGACACCTCTGGTAAATATCCCTTTTTCATCTTTTCTAGAAGTCCAATAACAAGGAGACCTCTTTAAAAGTCCTCAACAGTGGACCTTCTGAGCAGAGCCAAATGAGCCTCAGTGACTCTAGTATGCCACCCACCCCAGTCACTCCTGTAACCCCCACCACACCAGCATTGCCTACCACCCCAATCTCCCCTCCACCTGTGTCATCAGTGAACAAAAGTGGCCCTATCTCTGTCTCAGAACCAGCTAAGTCTAGCTCAGGGTAAGTGCCTCCTTTTTTTTTTTTTTTTTTTTTGTGGAGTCCCCTTCTAAAACCCTTTTGTATGTATGTCTTAAGGTTTGGGGTGTTTTTTTATTTTGTTTTGTTTTAAAGAGAAAGCAAGAGGGAAGGAGAGAATCAATTTTATTTTTTCATTTGGTTTTCATTGCTCTGACACTAGTTGTGTATGTGATGCTGGGGTTTGAACCTGGGTCCTTGTGCATGCTAGGCAAGCATTCTAACCACTGAGCCACTGCTCCAGCCCTCCCTAGCTCTTTTTTAAAAATTTGGTTTTTGAGATAAGGTATTGCTGAGTTGCCAGGCTGAGCTCAAACTTTTGATCCTCCTGAGTCAGACTGCTGAGTAGCTGGGATTACAGGTGTGTGCTACCACCTAAGTTCTTGATTTTGTTTTTCCCTATTTTCCTCATAGGGTTCTTCTGGTTTCCTCACCAACAATGCCACAGCTAGGAACAATGCTATCCCCAGCTTCTAGCCAAACTCCACCCAGTTCTCAGGCCACTGCCCGGGTTGTAAGCCACTCAGGCTCAGCTGGACTGCCCCAGGTGCGGGTAGTAGCCCAGCCCAGCCTTCCTGCTGTCCCCCAGCAGTCTGCAGGGCCGACACAAGCACTACCACAGATGCCAGCAGGACCACAGATCCGGATGCCAGCCACTGCCACACAGACCAAAGTAGTACCCCAGGTAAATGGAAATGACAGATCTTTGGGAAATAGGGACTGTGGACTGTGAGGGAGGTTGATGAGTCAAACAGGCAGAGTCTGGGGACGTACTGGGGAATCAGATTATTTCTACTGAGGATAAAGTTCACCAAGACAACTGATTTTATATTCAAAACTGGCTAAGCAGTTTTAGATTTTCTTTCTTTTTTAAAGAGAGAGTGACAGAATCAATTTTACTTATTTTTTAATGTGGCTTTTGTTGCTCTGACACTTTATTGTGAAGTGGTGTAACCGCTGAGCTACTGCTCTAGCCCTAGATTTTCTTTTTTACATGTTGGAAATCACTTTCAGAGAAGCTCAGTTTTCCCCATGGTTCAAACATTAAAACCCTTGTAGAAGTAGGATATGATATCTAAACCTTCTTAGTCTAAGTCTCAGGCTCCTTCCCTTATGCCTTAGCTATGTCTCTTGGCTATGCAACTGACTAGCTATGTGACTTTAGAAAGGATTTTTATCCTCTTTGTCTTGGTTTTCTTTATTGTATGCAAAAGAAGTGTAATTATATTTGCCTTCAGTATGTAGGAATAACAAGAGATGTTAAATGTAAAGATGTTCTGAAAACAATGGTGTTCTATACAAATATAGGAAATTTGCAGTGTCCATGTCAGAAGTGGTGAGCCTTAAACACCTTGGGTGGTGACAAGTGGGGAGACCCTGGCTTAGAATGCTGATTTCCATCTCAGGGTCTGATTGAGCTCTCTGCCTCACACCTTGACCTAGGCAGTCATGGCCACTGTTCCAGTCAAAGCACAAACTGGGGCACCCACTGCACAGCGGCCTGGACCTGTGCAGGCGGGGCTCACAGTAACAAGTCTCCCTGCTGCAGCTAGCCCTGTGAGCAAGCCAGCTACAAGTTCCCCTGGGAGCTCAGCTCCAAGTGCCTCTGCAACTGCTGTCATTCAAAATGTTACAGGACAAAACATCATTAAGCAGGTAGGTGGAATTCTACTGGTGGTTCTGACTCTATCCTCCTAAAGCAAAGGACCACTGAGGCAGGAGGTTTCCTGATCAGATAGGCCTGTGGAAAAAAAGATTTGTCATCTTGAGCCCTTAGTTTATAGTACTTAAGGTACAAATTTCTATCCAAGCAGTGCAACTTATATGGATGCCCAAGAGACTTCTATTTCTTTCCATATAATTCAGCATTTGGTAATAGATTTTCTGAATTTGGTATAGACTCTCCATGGACTTATTTAGTTAAATTCCCATGGTCCTATTTTAACTGGCTTTTCAGTTTACTACCCATAAAAGTAGTGTTTTCTTGGTTTTGAATATGAAAGAATCATCATTGCACTTCAGTGAACAGGACAAGAGTGCTTCCTGAGTGTCTGCACCTTCACTTGCATTCTATGGATATTAGTGGACTGTCTCATAAGCACTGGAGGGGAGGTAGGCAGTGGAGCCTACATAGGAATAAAGTAGCCTTTTCACTCAGCACTATGTGAAGGGTTGGGGATTTAGTGGTTTGTTAAGCAGACTAAGCCCCAGCCTTCATGGAACTCATATTGTTACAGGGCAAGGAGAAAGATAACTGCATCAGTATCAGAGAGTAAGAGATGCTTTGAGGGTCTGTAGATAGGGCAGTGGTAGAGAGTGGTGGTGTGCTATTTTGTCCAAGATGGTGGGAGATGGCCTCTGAGGAAATGACATTTGAGGGAAATAATGATGATTGGGAGATAAAGCATTCCAGGCTTAAGCATGGAAAATGAACACATTTGAGGAACAATGGGAAAACCATTGTAACAGATTTAGTGAGCAAGCACGAGTGTGTTAAAAGAAGAGGGCAGGAGAGGTTGCCAGTTGCTAGATTATATTGAGCTTTGATATTTAAATTAAATGTGATGTGGAACCGCTGGCAGATGTGGGCCAGGGTGATGATATATAATTAAAGAACTCTGGGTTCTGGGTGTGGTGAGTGGTGGGGGACAGGAACTGATGCAGGAAAACCAGGGAGGAGTCCATTGCAACCGCCCAGGTGAGAGGTGTGTGAGAGTAGTCATTTGAGGTGGTAAGAAGTTGAAGGTAGAGCCAGTGCAGTTTGCTGGTGGCATAAGCATGGTTCTGAGAAGAACTGGGAGTAACTCGGGGGTTTGGTTAGAATGACTGGGTAGATAGTGGTCTTGTTTACCAGGATGGAAGAAAATTCAGGTGTGGGGACTGCACGGAAGACAGACATAAAAATGTATTTATTCAGGAGGAAGCCATGCCTGGTATTGGATGTGGCAAGTGTGTGAGTAAGAAGAGACTCACTGTGTGTAGTTGAATGGATGTAACTGGTTCCAGGGGATTGGGGCTTTTGGGAATGGTTCAGAAGATTGTAAGGTTGAGGAAGCAGAGACAGTGAGTATAAGTAATTTTTAGAGAAATTTTGCTTCTGAAGAGAGCAGAAAACTGGGCTGGAGTGAAGTGTGGAGGGGAGGAATAGGGAGCAGAGCCAGGGTTGTTTGTATGTAGGATGGCCAGTGTCATGGTATGTCTGCATCTATGGCAGATCCAGTAGAAAAGCCATAGAAAGGAAGGCCCTGAGCAGGCTAAAAGTTTTGATCTGTTACACATGGGGCATTGGCCAGCTATTGGAATTTTTTTGAACTAATGGAGTCTGGCTCCAGAGCCCATGCTACAGCTACCTTGCCATACTACTACTCTCAAAATGGAGGTGGCCCAACCATAAATAGAATAAAATGTGTCTGGGACTGATGGGGAAATAGGATTATATACAGATATAATTATGTGGGTTAGTGATGATTTTTTTTTTTAAGTTTAAAAAGTCCTTTTCTAGGTTAGTGATGTGTACTTAAGTCTTGGTCAGTAAAATAATCTGTCTTGGATTTACCTTAAAATATTTCAGTTCCTAGGGGTTGGGGATGTAGGTATGGTAAGGCTTAAAGTGATAAGACCCTGGGTTTAAACCCCAATGTCTGTTCCAAAAAAATTTACAGTTCCCCTCTCTCTACCCCTCTCTCCCAAAAGTGGGAAAGGATAATTAAAACAAAAGTGACAAAGTGCTTGCTTGTGAAGCTGGGTAAAGGGTATATGCTATGCTCTTCTCTACTTTTGTGCATGTTTATCATTTTCAAAATAAAGAGTTAAAGATATATGAAACATACATTCATGAAATAGAGGTTTGCCTAATTCTGCCGGGTGACCAGCTCAGCATCATGAACCATTACATCAGTACTGTGTCTCCCCCACACAGGTGGCCATCACTGGGCAACTTGGTGTGAAGCCCCAGACAGGCAACAGCATTCCACTCACAGCCACGAACTTCCGTATTCAGGGTAAGGATGTGCTACGTCTGCCGCCCTCTTCCATCACCACAGATGCCAAGGGCCAGACGGTTCTGCGAATCACTCCGGACATGATGGCCACCTTGGCCAAGTCCCAGGTTACTACAGTAAAGTTGACCCAGGACCTCTTCGGGACAGGAGGTGGTACTACAGGCAAAGGCATCTCTGCCACCTTACACGTCACTTCCAATCCAGTCCATGCGACTGATAGCCCTGCCAAGGCCAGTTCAGCCAATGCCCCTTCATCCGCTCCAGCAGGCACCACCGTGGTCAAAGTGACTCCTGACCTCAAGCCAACAGACGCCTCCAGTTCAGCTTTTCGCTTGATGCCAGCCCTTGGTGTGAGCATGGCAGATCAGAAGGGAAAAAACACAGTGGCCTCTTCAGAAGCAAAGCCGGCTGCCACAATCCGCATTGTACAGGGCCTGGGAGTGATGCCTCCCAAAGCAGGCCAGACCATCACTGTTGCAGCCCATGCCAAGCAAGGAGCCTCGGTGGCCAGTGGGTCTGGAACTGTCCATTCTTCAGCAGTGTCCTTGCCCGGTATGAATGCTGCTGTGTCCAAGACTGTGGCTGTAGCTTCTGGGGCCACAAACACACCCATCAGCATCGGGACAGGAGCCCCCACTGTGCGGCAGGTCCCTGTCAGCACCACGGTTGTGTCCACGTCCCAGGCTGTGAGTAATATCAGTGGTAAAGAGGAGCCCTCTGTTCAGGAAATCTCTTAAGGTTGTTAGCTCCCCATCTCACAGGAGACTCCTAGGACCAAGGAACCTCTTTGTAGGAATGGCAATTAGAAGTCCTGTCCATATCCTCGTTTGTTCCAAACAGATTTATGTTTTTCCAAACCACAGTTTATAATGTTATAGTACAAGCATGTTTTGTTTTTTTTTTTTTTTTTTTTTTTTTTAGTTTTTTTGTATTACATGCATACATTATTATACAAAACTAAAGACCAGTGCCAACAGTGTAGAGTAAAATGTAAAATTTCTTCTGTCTCCCCACCAGTTCTTCTCCTTCATAACAGCTAATTATTGTTAGGAATGTAGCATTTATCCTATGATTTCTTTTCCTAAAAAGATTAATGAACATTTTCATAAATACACACATAATTTAAGGAAAAACAAAAATACCTACAAGAGCCCTTACTCTGTTTTTTTAAAAAGTCTTGGGGATACTTCTAGGCCACACACAGATACTGGCCACATCCTTTCTAATGATGTAGTAATCCATAGAAGGGACTGTGTTAAAAAATATGTTTCCACTATCCAGTACCACAGTGAATGCTCTGGCACATGTGTTTGAACATGAGTATTTCAGGAGCAAAGATTGTGAGGAGGAGTCACAAAGGGACACATACTAGAAGTTTTTATACTCCAAGTGTGGTACCAGAAAGGCCACATGATCTTATGTTCCCATCAACAAGTCTCCTGTTTCCCTCTCTGCAACCAGCATTGACTGGTTCACTGTTTAACTTTATGTTCCTGTCTTACTGGTGGAAAGGGAGTTCCTTTTCAGTTTTGTTTCCTGATCATGAGCAAGGCTGAGCATTCATTCATATGGAGATGGGTGTGTGGTCGCTAGTTTTTGAGGGAAGGAGGAGGCATTTGACTTATTCATATTGTTTGAGATGGCCCTTTATATCTTTCTGTGTATAGAAAATGTTTCAGTCTGTCATCTTTCAGCCTTGCTTTTGGTACCTCTTTCTTTATAGGCATTTACAATATTCTCTGATCCATCAACACTTTTCTGTGGGTTCTAGGTTTTGTACCTGTACCTTTGTTTCTTCAGGGTTATAAAGATAATTGAGAATTTTATTCTCATAACATTTTGGGTTTAAAAAAATCTGTAAATGATTGTCCATTTGAAACAGTACTGTGAGTGGCATGAAGTAGAAATCTCATATTTTTCAAATTATCCCCAAATCATCAACCAGTTTATCTTTTTCCCACTAACTTGAAATGATTTGTTTATTGTGAACTAAATCTCCATATCAATGTGTTTCTGGATGTGTGTTTATGTGTTTTCTTTGTCCTCAAGATAAGGCGCACCATTCTAGTGTATAGAGAATGTAAAGCATGGCTTTACTTTTAAGCAAGCTACATAGGAAAAGTTGAATAATTTGGGATAAAAGCCAGGGTGATTAAGGAGGACAGACATACATGTTATTAAAACAAAGGAACAAAAAAACTGACATAGTGTAGTTAAGGGAAATAGAGAAATAGAGGGTGAAGTAAGGAAGTGAGGAAACCAGCTTATCCAGTCTACCTCTGCTGTCTTGAATCCTTCTTGTGACACCCAAAAGGTCCAACCCAGTGGCATCTCTTGCCTTCAGCTTCCCCAGTAGTTGGAATTACAGGAGTGCCTGTCCTTACCTTATCTTGCTATCTTATCAGCTGCCCCCCACCTTTGGTGGTTCTGAGGATTTAATCCAGGGGCATTCTACCACTGAACAGTATCCCCAGTTCTTTTTGTGTTTTATTTTGAAACAGGATCTTACTAAGTTGCCTGGGCTGGCTGTGAACCTGGGATCTTTTTGCCTCCACTTCTGGAGCTGCTGGGATTATGGGTGTGCACCACCACTGGCTCATACACTCCTCTTTGAATTTTTTTTTTTTAATTAGATTTAATTTACCTAAGATTTTACTACATGGAAATTGTATTACTGGACTAAGTGTAGCTCAGTGGGAGAACACTTGCCTAATGTACATGAGTCTTAAGTTCCATCCCTGGCACTGCCCAAAACAAATTGTATTACTAACCGTGCATTAGAAACCAAGCATTTGGGGAACAGGTATAGCCCTGACCTTTGTATCCCTCCCTTAGCCCCTAAGATACTTGGCCTTTGCCTCCCTACCCCACTCTTCAGGTTTTTGGAACTTACTAGCTTTGGTTGGACTTTTCACTTGGTTGAGTTTTTTTGGTGTCCCCTGATTAACCTCTCTTATCTTGGAGAAACAGAAAGCATCTGGGGAATGTGATTTGTTCCTCGTCCCACATGCCCAGCGGTTGGTTCCTGCTCAGTGAGCCTGCATTCCTTTGAGGGAGGTAGCTGTGCCCTTTCTCTGTTAACTCTTGGGCTCCTCTGTGTTTCCTCATGAGTGTTCCACCACATGGTTACTAAGGTCAGACTTCCCTCCAAGGGGCTCAGAACCTAGCACTGTGGTGAGTGAACACACACTTTGTGGTTCAGGTACAGTTTTTATCCCCATGAAAGAAGATGCTAACATGATGACAGACCAGGTGATACCTTACCACCAGGGTGAGCCTTTTTATGTTAGGGCTGCCTGGACCCAGACCTCAGGAATATTCAGATCATGGTGGAAGTGGGGACTGAAAATGTCTTCAATGCTTGCTCCTCATTTCTTGTGCCCGGTAGTGATGTTTGGTGATGTGGTGGTGTTCCTTATCTCCTGTTCCTGAAAAGCTGATTCTTTTTTCTCTGTAGGGGAAGCTGCCTACACGGATCACAGTTCCACTCTCTGTGATTAGCCAGCCAATGAAGGGCAAGAGTGTGGTCACAGCTCCTATCATCAAAGGCAACCTTGGAGCCAAGTGAGTGCTGTTTGTAGCGAAGAAACAGACTCAGGGGTGGAAGTGAGGAAAAGGTGTAAGCATCAATCTTTGTCCCAGAAAGAGCAGCAGCTGGTATTTCTGTGGTCCCCCATTGATGTTTCTCCTTGGCCATGCTCATCAGTTATAATTACTGAACATCTAGTACTGTTTTAGGCTGTGATTAAAATAGACAAAAATCTGTGCTGTCTACAAACTTACATTGCAGAGCAGGGAGAGGAGTAATCAAAAATAGTATGTTGAGTGGTAGAAAAGCAAAGAAAGGGGTGCAGAGTTGCCGGGATGGGGCCTTTGGTGGAAGTGAAGAGCTTGCCTTTGATTTTTGAGCTCTGAACTTGGGACAGTTCAGAGAATGATGACTTCCTGTGCCCTTGATTTAAATAGGGATAAACAATACAACGAATCAGTCTTTTCACTGTCAAGCCAGTATGTGTGATGTAGCTGTTTGGAGGAGGGCTTTGTTTTCTATTTTAAGAGCTGAGGTCTTGCTATATTGCCCAGGGTAGCCCTGAACCTCTGGGCTCAAGCAGTCCTCCTGCCTCAGCCTCCTGGGACTGCAGGTGCACACCACCACACCTTGCTCCGGAGGATTTTTTTTACCCAGAGCACACACCCTTCTGGGCATTGTCTTCCTCCTGGTTAGGGTATAAAGCTTAGGGCCATTTTATCCAGTATGCTAGGGCCTTCTGTGCTCACCCCTTCCTGTCATGGGAAGCATAGAAACTGGAGGAAGGGTGGTCTCAGCACCCCCTGTCCATTTGAATCCAGTATACTGGAATTTTCGCCGAATGCCAGATCTTCCTGTTGTCCTTCAATGCACGTCTTAAATCCAGGCCAGAGAAATTATCCCATGATATGGTTATACCTTTCTCTCCTGCTTTCCCTCCACAGCCTGAGTGGGTTGGGCCGCAATATCATCCTCACCACCATGCCAGCAGGTACTAAGCTCATTGCTGGCAATAAGCCTGTTAGTTTCCTCACTGCCCAGCAGTTGCAGCAGCTTCAGCAACAAGGCCAGGCCACACAGGTAAGCTCCAAGGAAGACTCTTGGCCATATCAGACTTTTCTGTTTCCTTTGCTGATCTTAACTGGGGCATCTACTTGTTATCCACTGATGAAACCTTCTCTTTGCAAACAGGTGCGCATCCAGACTGTCCCCGCATCTCATCTTCAGCAGGGAACAGCTTCTGGCTCCTCCAAAGCAGTCTCTACTGTTGTTGTGACCACAGCTCCATCTCCTAAACAGGCACCTGAACAGCAGTAATTGTGACAGAGGTGGCTTCCATAAAAGACCAACCGTGGTCTGCCCTGGCTCAAAGGAAGAGAGCAGGGAGGTTATGTTATTCTTCCAAGCTTGTCTATTGAAGGCAGGCCAGTCGGATGATAGCAACAGTGGCCTCCGTTCTGCTGCCATACACCACAATGGAGCCCTGAGAATGGTTTGCTCCAGGTTTCTGAGTCTGCTCTCTACCAGTCCCAGAGAAGATTCTGTTAAGAGTCGTGGAAGGTCACAGTTCCATCATTCAAGCCAAAGTTCTCTCCTGAGAGTAGGACACTGAGGGAAGGCTTACCAGTTAGAGTGGACAGGCAGTGTGTAAGCCAACCTTGTTCTATGGGAGGGTTGTATTTTTAAGTTTCTGGTTTTCTCTGTGACTTGTGGTCTAGATATGAGCTTTGTGTCCTGAAAATTTTGTGTAACTTATTTTTTTAAAGAATCTATTTCCTGGGCTTTAGCCCCCCTCTAAACTGATCACTTATTCTTTTGACCAGAACAAGAAAATCTCAGCGAGTTGGTGGCTGATTTGATAACTATCTAGTATTTAAGAGTCTATAAGATAGGAAGAAATATGGATGTTAGGTAGTATGGATTCCCCAAAATGGGATTGGTCTGGCATCACCTCTTAAAGATGTATGTTGCAATCTTGATTGTGGTCTGTACCTTCACCTGCCCGTGTTGTCCTCCCTGGCAAGCCTGTTCATATGGAAATCCAGAGCCATTGGGCAGAGTAGGGGATAAAGAGAGACATGCTTGTGTTGCAGCACCAACTTTGTTAAGAAATTGTGCGTTTTGTTTTGTTCGAGAGCTGGAGTCACTCGAGGCTCTTGGGGCTGACCACCAGTTTTTATAAATAAAGTTTTATTGGAACACAGCCCATAACCATTTGTTTATGTAGTATCTCTGGCTGCTTTCAAGTTAGAAGGCAGAATTGAGTAGATTGTCGAGACTATGGTCCTCAAGCCTGAACTTTATAGCCCTTTAAGAAAAAGTATGATACCAGGCAGGAGAGATGGCAGGTGGAGAGTGGCCATGTGCAGGTTTGGACACTACCTTGCATTACCAACTTCAGAAGAGGTTAGTCAGGATTCGAAGTCATTTATTCCTGTTGCACAGTTCTCAGCCACTGTCAGTTATAGCCAGAGCTCATGATATTTTGAAATGTCATAAGTACTTAAAAGCACTGGTCATTAGCAATATATGCTTCTCCTGTCATAAGGCAGGGGTGGATGGGAATGCTTTTTTGCAGTGATAGGGCTTCCCTATCTCTCTTGGACATTATTCATATTCTTTAAAAAATCATCTTGAAATCGTGGACTGTTAGTGATGATCTTATATGGGACTTAGGTGGGGAAGCAGAGCTGGAGGGCATAGAATGGAAATGGCCTGGTTTAGATAGGAGCTAGTTTGCAGGTGGGCTTTAGTCAAGATGATAAGGAGCAGAGAGAGGTTAGAGTGACTTGTTGGTTACACAGTGGTTTTATAATTTTATTTGGTTTCTTACACCAGTTTCATAAAAAATGGATGTATCATCCCCCTTTTAGCTGTATGAAGAGTAGTTGAAGAGTAGTAGTTGAAGTTAGAGAACCAAGATGAAAACTCAGACTTCTGATCCTAAGGTTCTCTCCCTGCTGCATCCTCAGGGGAGATGACTGGGATGAGTCATGGTGAACCTTGGGGATAGAGTTGGGAAGTGGAAAGCCTGGATTCCAGAGGACAGAGGAGACAGGTAAGGTTTAGTTCTTGATGGTTGGTGGAAGACTGGCACAAAAACAAGACTGGAAATGATGAGAGATAGGAAGGGAACAAGATGGATGTTTTACCCCGGAGTAAAGGAGCGTTCATCTGTGTTTTATAATATAGGGCATTGTTATTTCCGAGAGTCATTTTGCACATTGAAAGCCACATGACGCAAAAGAGAAAAAGATAGAAATTTGAGATATTCTATCTCATATTTACTGCTGGTTAAGAACAAACCTCTTCTAACTTTACTTAACAAATGATGCCATAAAAGTAGCTCTGGCATTCAGCCTCAGCCCTACCCTGCACTCTAATCTACCAAAGTTACCTGATTGCTTTGTGCTGCAGATGCGTATGTCCTCTGTAGAGTGCAGGAATATGAAATACAGGCCTGTTTCAGGATGTGAATGTGGGTTGACTCCTTGGAAAGTTTAATTTTGGCACCACCGAGCCTGGTGGTGGAATAACAGAATGGGAAGCTCCTGTAGGAGTTGTTCATGGTGATAGGACCAGTATTTGCACCAAACATAATGCTTCCTTCATATGTATACTCCAGGCGATAGGGCAGCTGTGGTGGGGAACAATTCCTGAAGAACATTGGTGACAGCCATTAAGCTTCTGGTTGACAGAGGTTGGTAAAATTGTTCAGACCACATATTCAAGACAGGATTTGGTGAACAGCATCCTGATCAGTTTGTATTTCAGTACCACATCTGTATTTATGCAAGGGTTGAGCATTTCCATTAAGGTATCCCAAACCATGCTATATGAAGAACATCAAAATGTTTATATCTTATAACTGATCCTCACACCTCTAAACCCTTTACACTGGAGAATATCATATTTCCTTAAAGTAATCTATCCCTTAAAAAATAAAAAAATCTCGGGGCTGGAGTGGTGGCTCAGTGGTTGTGGTGCTTGCCTGGCATGTGTGAGGACCTGAGTTCAAACCCCAGCACCACATACACAACCAAGTGTTGGAGCAACAAAGGCTACATGGGAAAAAACAACAACAAAAAACCTAAAAAATGGATTCTCTCTTTCTCTCTCTCTCTCTCTCTCTCTCTCTCACTGTCCCTTGCTCTTAAAAAAAAAAAAAAAAAAAAAAAAACCTCAAATGAATATCTTTCCTGTGAAAATAAAACACAAATTAGGTTGTTCTTCCTACCTCTAATCTCTGAGGAAACTGCTCATTTTACATTAATTTCTAATAATGGGTCCTTCAGTACTTGGTTGGTTGTTTGTTTTGGTACTGGGATTGAAGCCAGAAACACTTTACCACTAAGCTATATCCCCATCCCTTTTTATTTTGAGATAGGGTGTCACTAAGTTACTGAGGCTATCCTTGAACTTGCCTCAGCCTTCTGAGCTGCTGGGATTATAGGTGTGCACCACTGTGCCTGGCAATACTTGTTGAATGAATGGTTGGTTGAGTTCCCATTCAGCTGGCAAGATGCAAGGTGGATGGTGAAAGGGGATCTAGTTCCCTAATAACTAAATTAATGTTTTTAGTAGCTTATTCTTAATCCCTAAGCTGTGATTTCAACGCTGAGGGCTGGCTAGCCTTTTCATTAAGTACAACTTTCATTGCAAAGAGTCTGCAGAGTAATATAAATCACCTCTACTGGATTGGTGTGAAATAGCAGGGAAGGAAGGGAAGGTAAGAAAGACTGTAGGCTAACAAGTCATATTGGAGAGGACTTGCTGCTCGGTAGCTGTGCTGATCAGCTTCTTTAAAGAACCATATATACTTCAATTACAGGCAGTTGTGAGAACCAAATGAGAGAATGCATCTCATCCAGACAGTCCTGTACGAATGAAAGATATTAGGTGGTCTCTTAAGACCCTTCAGCTTTGTACTAGCCCATTTTTATCTGCCTGTAGAACTTCATATACTGCATTCTCCCATGTGCTTTCCTGCTTTCATTGCCTTTACACAAACCTGAAGTGTACCTGAAGTGAGCTCTATGTAGGACAGATTCTCTGTAGAAACCACTTCCCTTGCTTCCTCTGTTATTGTGGTTTGTGCTTATCCTCACAGCATCACCAAACCATGTAACTGCCTGTGTTGTCTCCCCCTAACACTAGACTGTCAGCTCCTTGCTGGACTTGTATTTCATTCATCCTTATGATCATTTCAGAGCTGGTGCAAATTGGATGTTTAATAAATATCTGTTGAGGTTTAAAAAAAAAAAACATCTGAAACGAAGACTACAATATCAAGATTTTATATTACTAATTCAGAATTTGTCTTGTTTTCAGCTATATTGAAATTCAAGGCCTTCTATAACCTGATATTTTTCTCTGTACCTCACTATGCAGATTTTCTTTCGACACCGTCTTTTTGGTGACTTTGAGGAATCAGAACAGCTGAATTCCACCCTCATGATTAGACCACTAACTAGCTTGATTTAAAAAAAAAATTTTTTTTTTTTTTGGCCTAATTTTGTTCCTTGTCAGCAGTGGTCTTGTGGTGCTCTGGTAAGGTTATTTAGAAAATGATTAACAAGTAATATTTAAAATACCAAAGCTTGTGAAAGTTGGAATTGCAGCTATAAAGTAAAGGCTCTGTCATTTACATATGTCCTGATGTTTTTCTGATAAGAAAATACCTGTGTTCTTGAAGAAAAGCAGCATGATGTCCTGCTGGACTCATTGTTTCATTCACAAGATCACACTTCCTGTTTTAGGTTTTCAGTCTCTGATCTCTCTATATAGATGCACAGGCTGTGGCTTACAGGTATTACTTCATTTCTCTTTATGGAGAATATTATACTAACACAGACTTAATTTATGTTTAAAAATCCATATAGCAAGATACACAAAACACTGTAAGCCTAATTTCCTGTACTAGAGCCTCCAGCTTTGTAAATGAGGAGGTACAGATATGTGGAGCCTTAGTAGCCAACCAATGTGAGCCTCATGGCCTGATCTCATTCCTCATCTGAGCCACTCAAAAGTGCAGTCTGGTAAGTGTGATTGGACTTCAGCGTCTGAATCCCAATGATTTCTCCTCCATGTTTCTTTATCCGTGTCAGAAGCCTACAATAGAAAAACCAATAAGTTCCAATCAGATTAGCCAGAAAGAGTTATTTACTCCCTCATCTGAGGATGTGAAAGCACCTATTGGTTCTTAAAGCATCTGTAATCTTGTGATTATGTGTCTACATGTGTCAGATAATACTTAAGGTGACTGAAGTGTCATAATTGAGTTCAGGTTCAGGTCTGCTGTCCAGTTTGCTGTTTCACTGACCAGGGAGTTGAACTAAAGGCAACCATGATTAATTCCCTTCTGTTTGATCTATATGGATTCTTCTGGGTGTAGTGTGCTTGCTTTGGGTCTAGGGAAATAAGCACCTAGAAAAAAGGAGGGATAGCTACAACAGCAAAGGAACTATAATGCTGTAAAGCCACCCCTGCACTTTAAGGCACTGGCATTTATGGGACAGTGTGGGGTAATATGATGTTGAGAGTTATCTGTGCCTGAGACACAGTACATGGGAGTTAATGGCTGTTACAGTCTGTGTACTGCTAAGAAGCACTTTAGAGAGCACTTTCTGCCCTGGCATATTTTGATAGTCATAACATTTCTTGGAAGTAGGCAAAGCAAGTCCAGAAATAGGTGATGAGTCCAGGATGAACTAGTAACAGCAGGGTTTTTCAACCCAGTACTGATCCCTAGTTCAGAGTTTTCCCCATTGTACTACATGATAAAATTATCAGAAACACATGTTAAACTTGGGTCTGTCAGGTTACTGTGACCCAGTTAGGTCATTTAACTTCACAAAGCATCATTACCTTCATTGGCAAATATGAGTTGTACTTAACTCTGCTAGAATTTGGCATATAGTTGGCACTCATTAAATGGTAGAAGTTAATTAGCACTGCATAGGGGTTGTTTAGCACTTGACAAAAGTTAGCGTCTCTCAGAACATACCAGTAAACAAGAGAATAGTTGATGGCCACCATGCAGAGGGCAACCAGGTAGTGCCAGCAGAAGCACATGGTGATGAACATGATGTTGGTCTCATCGTTCTGGTCCCATTCAGGTGTTCCAAAAGGCGGGAACAGCACAAACCCAATCTGGTGGATTAGATGAAGAAGTTGGTCTTTTGGTTAATTGAACTGAGAAGCAACCCAACCTTCTCTAGGGGCCACCAGTTTGACTCATAGGCTCCTCACTACCTCAGGCCTTTTCACACAGTAATGTTAATTGTAAGAAAGTTATAGTAAGTGGGACCTGAATGATGTACCAGTACCTACGCTGGAGAAGGCTTGCCCTGTGTATTCCATAGTTTAATGCAGCAGCAGGTTATTAACAAAAATTAGATAGGATAAGGTGTGGGTCTGGAGGGATGGGGGCCATATAAACAGTTGGTGGGGTTTGTGCTGCATTTTCAGACAACATGTTGCCTTCAGGATTTCTCTTGGACACTCTCAAGGGTGCTCCTCAATCCAGACCATATGAAGATTGTTCATGTGAATAATCACCTGCCAGAACCAGGTTCCCTGAAGAATAACCAGACTGGTTCGAAAAAGTTCCAGCACAATATTGTCTCGAAAGATCACCTCTAGGGAGATACTAATGCTCCCTCCAAACAAAGCATAGAGCAGGAGTGAGTGGATGTGCTTGTCCAGTGGAGGTCGGTTATGAACGTGGTAGTAGAAGAGAAAACCTGCCATGAACCAAATGACACAGCCATCAGAAACTTGTTAATACTTAGAGGATTCACCCTGGGCTTTTCCCATTACTGGAGTTGCCTCCTAGATCTTTCTCAAAGCTAGATTTTTCATTTAGGAAATGATTTTACATGATGTTTCAGGGCAACAAACAGGTAACAGATTTAAGTTTATTTCATGGGTATGATAAGAGTATCAAAGGATATGTTCTTTAAAAAGAAAATCTACAGAATCCACAGTAAAGTTCCGTAAAGAATAAGTAGGTGATACCTGCTGCTGATTTCTAACAAGTTTTGTGTATGTATAATTGGAATTCATTTTTGCCCTCCTTCAACCTTCTGTTTCAATTCAGAGATAGAAGTAATTGGATTTAAAAATGCTTTCTTCAGAGGCTGGAGTGGAGGCTCAGTGGTTACAGTGTTTGCCAGGCATGCACAAGGACCCAGATTCAAACCCTGGCACCACATATGCAACGAAGTGTCAGAGCAATGAAAACCAGATGAAAAACTAAGTTGTTTCTCTCTGTCTCTCTCACTGCCCCTCTCTCTTTAAAAAAAATAATAATAATGCTTTCTTCATGCTCAAGTTAATGTGAGGTATATTGGAATTCCGCTGCCCCCTTCCCTGAGCATCTGGTGCTATGGTTTGAGCATCTCCCAAAGGTCAGTAGGTAAAGGTTTGACTCCTAGGGTGCTGGCATTAGGAGATGCTGTGGATCTTTAGGAGGTGGGGCCTTGTGGGAGTTCCTTAGGTCATGGGAGGGGTTGTACTACAAGAGGATTGGGGGAACCCAGTCTCATTCTTTTTGTTCCTGGTTTAAAATGTGACCATTTCACTTTTATACGTTCTTGCCATGATATGCAGTCTTCATATGATTTGAGGCCAAACGAATGGGGCTGCTCTATCTTGGACTTGAACCTTCAAAATTGAGCCAGATAAACCTCTCTTCATAAGTAGCTTACGTCAGATGTTCGCTAACACTGCTAGAAAGATGACTAAAGCAGTGTGTCTCCTGAGACTTGTAATGGAGGCCAAATGGTGAAGCTGGGTGCAGTGTCTCTTCCTTAACCAAAAGGATTTATCCCCATGCACAGTAGCATTCAACCTGTCTTGGAGCATTTCATGTGTATGTGAGTGTACATGCACACATGCACCCATGGTGGGAATACAGTGCTGGTGGCAGTGGGAAGGCAGGGAGGGTATGTGAAGTGTTACCAAAGCCTTTGAGAACTGTCTGCAGGCCTCAAACTTTCATAAGCTGCTTTATGAAATATGACTTCGGGACCATCTAGAGATAGCACCAGTCCTATTCAGGGTTTGGAAGTCCTGAGTTGAATTTCTGGAAGTCAATATTTTTGGTCGTTTATACTCTGAGCCATCATTAGTTGAACTTGTCCGACTGTCCTCCCTTTTCTCCCTGTTCACTTCATTGTTACCTTCAGTAAATACTGCCACAGCCAAAACCAATCTGTCTACCCCCAGGGGGACATGGGGGACCAGGTAGGTGAGCATGTCAACGATTCCTGAGACTGCAAAGAATAGGTACATAGTGCAGTGCTGCCAGTTCATTAGCTTCATCCAGTGGTTCTCATGGTAGAGGTGGAGGTGGGGCCCATCAGGAACAAACTGCTCTGCCAGGATCCCTGCCACAAATGAGAATGGAAAGTGAGTAGAGAGGAGCAGCTCTAAGACAACAAAAGGATGTCCCAAAGGCACGAACCAAGTCTCAGTGTGGGTCAGGGTGGCAGATGTGCTTTGCTGCCTTCAGGATAAAATAGGGTGTTGGCCAAGTACTCAGTATAGACACCTGGTCTTTGTTTATCCTTTTAGAGTTTGTAGGTGGGAAAAGAAAAGCAATAGAAATGCAGCCATACACAGGTTCCCCAGGGACTTTGTCCAGCAGTAGAGATGAACACAAGGCATTACCAAACTTCAGTGAGTGTAGCTGTTCACTAATCTTTGAGTCCCCTGCCAAGTGAGTGGTAAAAGATGTGCCCCAAAGAAACAATCAGGTGTAATCAGGCTCTCATCAGAGAGAGAGAGACTGATGAAGATCCCTGTACATGCCTGAGGGAGGGCAGCAGTTTCTGTTTGTGTCTGCTGGGGTGACTTCAAGTAAGAGCCCTCAGCACCGAGCAAACTCTGCAGTCTTTGGGCTGCTGCAGCCATGCCTTTGAGCACACTGATGCAACAGGGTGAAGGTGCTATGAAATGTTTGGCCACATTGTGTCAGAGAAGCAAGACTGGGGCCGGAAGTTTGATGTAGCATAGCTCTCATTTCCTGTCCTTTCCACTCTTAGCACCTCTCGGAAGGCAAATTTACCTTTATGCTTGGTGCTCAAAATGTTCTTGGGAAGCCTGGGAATCCTCCATAACAAAGTTCTGGATGCCTTTCCCAAACTTGTTTCTCGAAGCAACCGCTTTCTGGATTCACTTATAAGGGGTCAGGAATTTGGTGAGAATGATCCAGGAAAAGTATCAGTGACAGCAGAATGGAAGTCTTGTGAGCAGTCTGTGGTTCCTTATAACAGTGAGGTTTCTACCCATGGTAGGACCTCAAGAGATAGCTGTTGAACAACTATCACTTTCATCTAGTCGAGATGCCAAATAGAATTTATCTAGCTTTATTTAGGCAAAATTGAGGCTGTGTCTACTATGTAAATTGTTACGGTGCTTCTCACGTCTCAGCTCTAGAAAGAGGTCTCTGATGTCTGAACTGAGAACTGGAAATCTGAGCTGGATCAAGCAAACAAAGCTAGGTGAGCTTTGCTTACTCCAAGGAGAGCTATTGTCTTTGCTTCATTCCCTCCTGAAAACCTAAGCAAGCAGCAGAGCACAACTGCAGAACAAGATCCCTTGTTACCTTTGTGCAGCAGTGATCTCAGGAGGGTCCCTTACTGTTGCTAGTGCTCATTCCTCAAGGGCCACCAGTGGGTGAATGGTGATAAGGAACAGAAGAGGGTGGATTTTTGTTGGGATGGGACAGGAAAATCCCCCTCAGCCCGATTTTTTTTTTTCAATCTGTTCTACTGCTTACCTTACTAGCCTCCCTGCACAAACTTCCCCTCCCTGTAGTTTCCTGAGATTTGAGGAGGGAAGGCATACCAACCAGCTGGGTGTTAACTAGCCTGAGAAACTAGAGGGAATAAAATTGGGGAAAAAATGATTGTTCTTAAACTAAATGTAAATTCTGTTTAGTATTTTTTTTGGCTTCATGTACATAAGTTTATTCTGCTTTTAATGTGTTTCTTTGCTTATTTTTTTTTGTTACATGTTTTCATACAGTATGTGTTTTGCTCCTACAGTCTCCTATACTTTTGTCCTTCTAGGGCAAAGGGTGTAGTGAATTTGGTAATTTTTCATAGTATTTGAGATGTAAGGTTCTGTTGCCAATATACCCAGTCGGTGTTATGATAAAACAGCCACTTGAAAACCCTTGTCATATCGTCTCTGCCAGGGAAATATAAGTCCAGAAGATAGATTAAAGATTCTGGGTATGATGTGAGAATTTCTTGAATTAAATGACCCTGCTCTTACCAATGACGGAAAACAGAATCCTGATTGCGGCTTCGATGACCTCTAGACGCTGGTAATAATAGTTGAGTCTGCTGCTCTTCCCCTTTTGGTGAAAGTACTTCAGTGGGTACTTCACTGACCACCACAGTCCAACTATCAAGAAGAAGCTCCCTGGAAGAGCATGGCCCTTGAAGTTCGCCATCAGTGTTCTAAGATGCCTAAAAAATTAGGGACAGCTGTTAGGTGACTGAATGAAGAAGACATATAAATATATATTTTTGGCAGGAAATAAATTGCATCCCTGAGGAGTCAAAATCATTTGCCACATCAAGGAGGAGTCAATTAATTCTCATCAAATAAGCCTTTATGGTTTTTTTTAAGAGAGAGAGACAATAAGAGAAAAAGAATCAATTTTATATTTAGTTTTTCATGTGGCCTTCACCACTCTGACACTTTGTTGTGTAGGTGGTGCTGGGGTTTGAACTCAAGTCCCCAGGTATGCTAGGCAAGTGCTGCAACTGCTGAGCCACAACTCTAGCCCCAGCCTTTATGTTGTTCTTATGTGATTATAGGCTGCAAGCCTGTAATAAAAGGACAAGGAGGGGAAATAGGAGGATGGATAAATATTCACTGCTCTCAGAGAAACCTTCCTAAGTATAAGCATAGAGGAGAGAAGTAAAAATAACATCTAGCTACATAGGCATTTTATGTATCAAAAAGATGGAGTGTCAAAAGATCCGTTTGTAGCAACTGTATGGTAAATGGCTATTATGCTATAGAAACTTTACAAATTAATAATGATGGATGAGCAAAATATACAAACATGATTCATAAAACAAATCAATGACAAATCTTGTAATTAGATATGTACAAATGGAAACAATGCCATTTTCATCTAATTTGAAAACAATTTGGAACATAAGACTTTGGGAGTGGCACTCTAGTACAGATGAATATGGTCAATAGGATTCAGATTTTATAAATGTCAAAGTAACTATATAAACATCACCTCATTCTGAAGATTTCAGGCATGATTTGCTTTTATTTCATTTGTAGTAGCATGAGCGTATAGGATCGAAATAATGACTGTTAGCTAGGATTTATGTAGGAGAAAAATAAATTGAGTGACTGCTAAGGTTTGAATATGTTCCCTTCAAAATTCAGGTTTTGCCAAGATGGTAGCATTAAGAGTTGGGGCCTTTAAGAGGTGAGTAGGCCATGATGGTTCCTCTGTCATGAATAGGATTAGGTGCCATTATAAAATGGCTTGATGAATGGGGTTGGTTCCCCTTTTTGCCATTCTGCCATGTGAGAATGCAGCCCTCACCAGACACCATACACTGGGCCCTTGATATTAGACTTTTGGGCTTCCAGAACTATAAGAAATAAATTTATTTTGTTTATAAATTATCCAGTCTGTGGTATTCTGTTACAGAAGCAGAAGATAGACCATGACTTGATTGAGAAAAGAGCCCCTAGGAACTAATAAAGCTCTGTGGTCTGTACGGCTTTTATACTTTGCATCTAAGTATCCTACGAAGTCCCGTGGGCTGAAGGCTTGGTCCCCAGCTTGGCAGTATTGGGAGGTGGTAGAATGTTTAGGAGGTGAGACTTGAAGGAAGTTAGGTCATTGGGGGTGTGCACTTTAGGGAGACATTGGGATCTCAGCCCCCTTCCTGTTTCTTTGCTGTCCTGACATGAGCAGATTTGCTATACCATGTGTTCTCTGCAATGATGCCACAGGTCCAAAAGCAACAAGATAATCAACCATGAACTGGAACCTCCAAAACTGTGAGCCAAAATAAATCTTTCTTAAGTTGATTGTTTCAGATAACTCTATCACAGCAGAAGAAAGCTCACTGACACAACCTATTCCACTCCTAGCTATTGGCCCATCCTTTATCACCCACTGGAGTTTCAGGGCCATTTTACATATTACACATAGACAGTTAAGGATTAACCTCCCACCCCCTGCATATAGTTTTTTAAAAATCAAGTATAATGAGAGGCTTATGATGACAAGCAGCAGTTTCATACTCCATTCCACCTTGCCTCCCTAGTGAAGCCACTTTCAATTCTTTCAGCTGCTGCTTCTGGTATTCTTCTCCATAGTTTTAACTACTATGTGCGTGCTGCAATTTACTAATTTATCATTGCTAGGCTTTATCTACCAACTTCCTGGAGTTCTCTTACAACTTCTTCCTTCTTTTTGCCCCTTTATTTTCATAGTGGTTACAATATACATGTTATTTCAATCAGTAGTTTCATTATTTTGTCTTTGTAAATCTTAAGTCCTCACAGGGAGCCTCTCTGGTCTTGATTGGGCTATTTCCTTGATTGTGCCCAGTTCTCTTCTCTTCCCACCCTCCATCCTTTTTATTCTTTCAAACAGTTGAATACAGTCCATTCTTATGTCAGAGCCTTAAACTATGTGTTCTTTCCAGAGCAGTGTTCCACAGGGAACAAACAGTTCTCTCCTTCATTTTGCTTGGGTCTCAATTCAAATGTAACTTAATTCCCTGGCTACTCTGGAAAATAGGTGTGTCCCATTTTTCAATCCAGGTTTTCCTTAATCTATGAATCACTTACAGTACAGACAGGTTCCTTGTCAAACATCTGTTTCTATCCACTAAAAGGTAAGCCCTTAAAAGCAGAGATTTGATCTATTTTGTTCTTGCTCTCAGACCATGCCTACAATAGGGCCAATCAACAGGGAGCACTCAGTGAGTGATCATGAAATGAATGCCTGCTTAACCAATTAGTATATTAAGGGTTATTTTCTTCAACCTTGTTTTATTCCAGAGTTAATAGTTGCTTTATTTTTTAATTTGTTTAGTTTCCCATGTATCTTTTACTATGTTTGTCCATAGAAGAGCTAATGGATCTGTCAGATGTCTACAAAATTAAGTTCTACACATTATCATGTTTGTTTTATTCCTGGAGACGGAGATTTCCTCCTCCAGAACTGAGCTGGTTGCCATCCTAGAGCATTCTGCACCATCTTTCACATCCTTTTTGCCTCTTTCCTATTTTGGATCTCTTTTTTCTTGGATGCCATTTATTTTTCTTTTTTGGCTTACGTGTGTTAATTTTCCAAAAAATATACATAAAAGGAGATTCTTTGAGAATTTTCATGGTTTGGTTGATAATCTCTGTCTTTTTTCATTGGTTTGTTCAGCCCATTCATATTAATGTAAACATTGATATGTTTATATCAAATCTGTTGAGTTGTTTTCTCTCATGCATTTTTCTTTTTTTTATTTTTTATTTTTCCAACGAAACAACATATTTATATTCTGAAAATTAGATTTATCCCTAGAGTCCCCCTCATGCATTTTTCTTGATGTGAGAATTTCTAGAATTTAATTTTTTGTTCCTGTTTGTCATTTCTTGATGTCTTTTGAGTATAATAATAATATAATATATAAATAATATAGTATTGCCATTTAAATTCCTCTTTTTCTGTATTATTTAAAAAAAATTTTTAGTGCTTGCTCCAGGGATTACAATATTTATCTTTATTATAGACTACTATATTCAATACTAAATTTTAATAAAATATGGCAACTTTGTTCTAATACAACTCCATTTTCCTACCCCTCCTTCACGCCTATGTATATACTTATATACACATACACTATATGTAAAGATCTAATTATACCATGAATATGAATGAATATTTATATATACTAGTGAACCATTAATGTGAAAGGACTAAAACTATTCAATGAAAAGGCAGTTTTTTCTGTACACACACAATTTTAAATCAATAGCGTTGCAATTATTGCTCTGAACAGTTTTGCATTTTTCAAAGAATGACTCTGCCAATGTTCCTATATTTACAATGGGGTCATATCCAGAAAACTCACAAGATGAAAAATTGTAAGTTCAAAATGCATTTAATACATCTAATCTACTAAACATCATGCCTCAATCTTGATGTAACCTACCTTAAACATGCTTAGAACACTTAACATTAGCTAGCCTACAGTTAGGCAGAATCACCTAACACGTAGCCTAATTTATAAGATATTGCATATCTCATGAAATTTACTGAATACAGCACTTAAGTAGTACCATAGTAGTGGTTGGTGATCCTCAGGATTTTGCAGCCAACAGGTTATGGCTTGTATTTTGCAGCATCACCACATAACACTATCCAGGGAAAAGCATCAAAATTTGAAGTACGATTTTTACTGAATGCACATCACTTTCACACCATCAGAAAGTTGAAAAATCCTAAATCAAGTCAAGGGATGTCTATATGTTCTCTCGTGTTTAATCACATATTTGCCATTTCCAATGCTCTTCATCACTTATCCATTTGAATAAGTCTGTAATTTCATTTTCTTTCAACACAAAAGATTTTCATTAGTGTTTTTTTAAGCCTTATTGAGATATATAGTCATGCCTTGATAACCCTTGCAAATACCAAAATACTTGGATGCTCAAGTCCCTTATATAAAATAGCATAGGATTTACATCTAATCTTTAGAGAGCCTCCTGAAAACTTTAAATCATTTTTAGAATACCTGTAATGCCCAATATAAAGTAAATGCTGGGTTGTAATACTTTATTGGGAGTACTAACAAGAGAAAAAGTGTGTACAGACACTTTTTTTTCCCAAGTACTTTTAACCTGTGGTTGAATGAATTCACTTGTACAGAACCCATGGGTAGGAAGAGGCAACTACTTGTGTACTTGAGAAGAATGTGTGTCCTGCTGTTACTGAATGGAATTTCTATGTGTGATTGTTCCATTTGGTCTAAAGTGGAGTTCAAATTCAGTGCTTCTTTATTGATTTTCTGGCTGAATCATCTGTCCATTATTGAACATGGAATATTGAAGTACCCTGTTACTATATTGTGTCTTTTTCCCATTAGATCTATTAATATTTGCTTTGTATATTTTGGTGCTCTAATATTGTGTGTGTAGTTATTTACAATTATTACACTCTTGATGACTCTTTATCATTATATAATGACTTTTTTTAAACTTATTGGCTATTTAACTATTGTCTGATGTAACTATAGCTTCCCTTGCATTCTTTTGGTTTCTGTTTGCATAGACTATCTTTTCACATTCAGGTTATGTATGTCCTTAAAGCTGAAGAAAGTCTCTAGTAGTCAGTATAAGTCTTTTTAAAAAAATATTGACTCAGCCACTTTGTGTCTTTTTTTTTTTTTAAGAGAAGGACAGAGAGAGAGAGAGACAATCAATTTTTATTGAGTTTTTCACATGGCCTTCATTGCTCTGACTTGTGTATGTGGGTGCTGGGGTTTGAACCTGTGTACCTGTGCATGCCGAGCAAGCGCTGCAACCGCTGAGCCACTGCTCCAGCCCCCACTTTGTGATTTTAATTGAAGAATTTAATCCATTTACATTTAAAGTAATTATTAAAAGGTATTGGGGCTGGATCAGCGGCTCAACGGTTTGAGAGGTTGCCTGGTATGGGTGAGGACCCAGGTTCAAACCCTAGCATTACATACACAACTAAATGTTAGAGAAATGAAAGCCAGATGGAAAAAAATAAATAAAATTGATTCTTGATTTCTCTCTCTCACTCTTTTTTTTTTTTCAAGAGAGAGGGACAGTGAGAGAGACAGAGAAAGAGAGAAACAACTTTATTTAGTTTTTTACATGGCCTTAGTTGCTCCAACACTCAGTTGTGAACGTGGTGCTGGGGTTTGAATCCGGGTCCTCGTGCTTGCCAAGCAAGCACCGAAACCCTGAGCCACCGCTCCAGCCCCATCTCTCACTCTTTCTTAAAAATAAAAGAAGAAAGAAAGATAGGAACTCTCTGTTGCTTATTTTGCTAATTGTTTCCTGGCTGTTTCAAAGATCATTTGTTCCTTTCTTCCTCTTGTCCTTCCTTTGTGACTTGATGGCTTTCTATAGCAGTATGTTTTGGTTACATTCTTATCTTTTGTGTGTCTTTTATAGGTTTTTGCTTTGTGGTTACCATGAAGCTTACATAAATATCTCATTTTAAGCTGATAATGATTTATCTTTCATCATATTCAAATTTATGTCCCACTTTATATTTTAGATGTCACAGTTGACTTCATTTTATATTGTATTTTATATTATATTTATATTTTATATTGTATTTCCATTAACCAGTGATTGAGGGCTCTCAGCCACTGAGCCACATACCCAGTCTATTTTACCCAGTTTATTTTTGGTTTTGAGACAGGGTCTTGCTAAGTTGCTTAGGGTCTTGCTAAGTTGCTGAAGCTGGCTTTGAACTTGTGATCCTGCTTCAGCCTCCCAGGCCACTGGGAGCCACCACACCTGACTTGTCTTTAATCATTATACAAGAGATACAAATGATCTACATCACACCATCACAATATGAGTCTACTTTTACCAGAGAATTTAATACACGCATGGTTTTGTGTTACTTATTATCAACCTTTTGTTTCAGCCTGAAGGTAGACCTTGGAGCTCTAGTGAGGTAGTGCTAGTGAGGTCCTCCCTCAGCTTTTACTTGAGAAATCTTTATCTTTCCTTTATTTTTGAAGGACAAAATTTGCCTATCAAATTACTATCTGTTGAGAGCTTTCCTTTTCGACATAGTTCTGAGAGCTGGAAGTCCAAGGTCAAAGCAGATTCAGTATTTGGTGAGGATAGCTTTCTAGTTGGTAGGTGGTCCCGTCTCCCTCTGTCCTAACATGGTAGAAGGGGTGGGTGAGTGAGCTCCGGTTGGGATCATTTTAGAAGGGTTCTAATCCTATTCAGAAGGCCACCATCCATGTGACTTTATCACCTCTCCCAAAACCCCATCTCCTTGGAGTGAGGCCTGATGACCTTGGGGGTCAGGGTTTTGACATATGAATTTTGGGGTAAAAGGGACACAAACATTTAGGCCATAACAGTCCTTTTTACACCAGAGCAAAATGTAAATATTTGGAGCAGACTAATCAGGAAAAATAAATCCAATTTTTAAAAAATCTTTTTTATTTTTATTTTTTTTACTAACTACAACAAAGTTCAAAGACATTTTCTTTTGTTCCTGGGACTAGAGATTGAACTCAGGGCCTAGCACATGCTATGCAAGTGCTTTACTACTGAACCACATCTCTGGACTATTTATTTTTTTAGAGACAGGGTCTTACTAAGTTCCTGAGGCTGAGCTCAAACTTGTGATCCTCCTGCCTTAGACTCTTGAGTAGCTGGGATTATAGGCCTGCAACACTGCATCTGGCTGAAGACATTTTCATGATGTTTCAGTATATGAATTATCCTAGTGAGACAACATTATGCTTCTGTTACAGGGCTGGGTCCTTTTGGGAAGCTGAGGCAGCATGAAGACTCCCCCTTTCAAATTCCAATTCTTTTTTTTTTTAAGAGAATCAACTTTATTTAGTTTTTCATCTGGTTTTGTTGCTGACACTTTGTTGTATATGTGGTGCTGCGGTTTGAACCTGCATCTTTGTGCACTCTAGGCAGGTGCTATAGCCCCTGAGCCACTCCTGCAAATCCCAGTTCTTGCAATCAAGTCAGAAGTTTTCGGACATGTCCCTCAGAGTGACAGGGAATTAGTTTATTTCAAGGAGCAGGACACTCTCAAGGGAGTGTGGTTCCTCTCAGGAGAGGGACCATGTGCCTCTCCTGAACTCCGGCTTTTGGGGGGAAATCCTAGAAAAGTTTCCAGAGAGTCCCACCCAGGTTCACCTCTTGACTTTTTTTTTTTTTCAGGGCTGAGGATGGGGCCTAGGCAAGCGCTCTGCCACTGAGCTAAATCCCCAACCCCTCCTCTTGGCTTTTGACTGACAGTAGGATGACATCAGACTGCAAATCCCCATTGCAGTGACAACTCTAGGTCACTTTAGCCCATGCTGACTGGTTCTAATTTGGATTTTTTTTTTTAACATAGAGAATCAAGAATCAATTTTATTATTTTTTTCATGTGATGTTTGTTTCTCTGATACTTAGTTGTGTGTGTGGTGCTGGGGTTTGAACATGGTCCTCACACATGCCAACCACTGAGCCATTGCTCCAGTCCCTAATTTGGATTATTAATCACAAATTCTTATAGATTTTATTGTTATGGGAATTATCCTTATGTCCCTGAATTCTGGGAGTGGTCTGTGTGTCACAAAAGTGTCCCCTTCAGGGTAACTTGTGTTTCTCTTATTGGAATTATTTTGGGTCTGCATTTTTCCTGCAGGAAAAAGGTAATTTGTTGAGGAATGTAACATATACTATCCAGTTTAGCCAGCCAGGCAGAACTGCAGGTAAATTTCTTCTCAAGCATGTGGGGATCAGCACAGTGGATTCATTTTATAGAATTATTCCCTTAACCTCGTGTTCCCACCACTCAGATCTGTTGATCCCCTGTCACTTTCACATCAATGACTGATTAGTGGTATGGCTCTTCTAGTTTCAGACTGGGAGGCAGAGCAGAGCAGTGGTTGGTAGTTTCCCTGGACCTTGTTCAGCACTGCTCCTATCTGTTCGTTCTCTGCTCTTGACCCTCTTGCTTGAGATTGGCCTTACATATCTCTCAGATGTTTCCTCAGGAACTCTGCTCCCTGGGCCCCCTCCCATATTTTGTGAACGTGCCATCTTGGTATCACACCATCTTTTCCACCAAGAAATGAGCTTCTTCCACAGAAGATGAAATACAGTGGCCCTGGGCAATTTTACAATGAAGTGCCAAAAACCTGTCCTTCTGGTAAATACTCCTGCTGGGGCTGCCCAGTGAAACATAAATAACCAAGATCTATTGGCTGTTTTTCCGCTTACTTCCTCCACCAATTCCCACCAGACAGGTTCGTTTCATTATTTATTCCCAGTAAGGCAATGGAGGCCTGAAGGATCAAGAGATAGTCTCAGAATACAGAGCCTCAATCTGAACGACATCTGGAGATTTCTAAGGATTTTTCTGTAATCTATTCATCTTTCATTTAGTGAAGATCTATTTTGGAGCCAAAGGTGCTGGTCCAGTAATCATTTGCCCATTCTTCATTCCTTCCATAAGACATAAGTTGCTTTCAGCTGGGTTCAGAGCTTTCAGTTCATAGTTGCCTTTGTGGGAACGTAGGGAGGCAGAACATCATAGCAGAAGGGTGTGGCAGAAGAAAGCTTATCACAGGTGGCCAGGCAGCAGAGGGCACTCGCACTCACAGTTTTTACCCATCACTTTGAAGATATCTTATTCTTTCCTGAGCTACGAATTTCTGCTGAGAAATTTTCTGGTAGACTTGATGATGTTCTTTTATGTGCAAGGAACACTTTTTCTCTTGCTGCTTCCAAGATTCTTTGTCTTGAATTCTTGTTTTATTTTGTTTTTAAAATCAATGCTAGGGATCAAATCCAGGGCCTTGTACATGGTAGGCTGGTGCTCTGCTATTGAGGTACATCGCAAACCCTGGTAGTTTATAACTTGGGGCAGATGTCTTTAGTTAAAACTAATTGGAGACTTTTAAGCTTCATGTACCTGGAATCCCATCTATCTACAGATTTGAAGAGTGTCAGACTTCAGGGCTTTAAGCATTCATCCTGTTTCTCTTGCTCTTCTTCTGGCACTTCTATAATGTGTCTGTTGTTTCTCTTAATGGTGACCCATAAATCTCACAGGTTTTCTACACTCTTCATTTTTCCCTGTTTCCCTGTGAGTGAGTATTTTCAAATAACCTGTCTGTATATTTACAAATTATTTATTCTGCTTGATTGGTTCTGCTGCTAATGTTCTCTCTTGCATTTTTCATTTTATTCATTCTTCAGTGGCAGAATTTGGTTTTTAAAATGATTTCTATCTTTCTATCCTTGTATCTTATATTCTTTTTTTTTTCAAGGTAACAAGTTTATTTGATTTTGTTTATCCTGAAATGTAATTCTATGCATTGATTGTTAGTTATTTTGTTTAATGTTTTTCCATATATTTTTTTTTATTTTTGAACAACCTTACAAGATTTTAACAAAATAATATAAAATGTGTATAAAATGTGTAAATATTCTGGATATTGCAATTATCCCCAGGAGTGCCCCCCCCAACTACCCTCCCTTATCCCTCCCATCCCTTTCCCTTTATAACTCTAAAAAAAGGTATTAGATT